>CM042392.1:25162076-25397076 GCA_023634145.1 Thymallus thymallus | reverse complement strand
ACACACACACACAGCCATAAACACACACACAGCCATAAACACACACACAGCCATAAACACACACACACACACACACACACACAGCCATAAACACACACACACACACACACACACACACAGCCATAAACACACACACACACACAAACACACACACACACAGCCATAAACACACACACACACAAACACACACACACACAGCCATAAACACACACACACACAGCCATAAACACACACACACACACAGCCATAAACACACACACACACACACAGCCATAAACACACACACACACACACACACAGCCATAAACACACACACAGCCATAAACACACACACACACAGCCATAAACACACACACACAGCCATAAACACACACACACACACACACACACACACACACAGCCATAAACACACACACACACACACACACAGCCATAAACACACACACACACACACACCCAGCCATAAACACACACACACACACACACACCCAGCCATAAACACACACACACAGCCATAAACACACACACACAGCCATAAACACACACACACACACACACAGCCATAAACACACACACACAGCCATAAACACACACACACACACACACACACACAGCCATAAACACACACACACACTGCCATAAACACACACACACACACACACACACACACACACACACACTGCCATAAACACACACACACACACACACACACACACACACACACACACACACACACACACACACAGCCATAAACACACACACAGCCATAAACACACACACAGCCATAAACACACACACAGCCATAAACAAACACACACACACACACACAGCCATAAACACACACACACACACACACACACACACAGCCATAAACACACACACACACACACACACACACACAGCCATAAACACACACACAGCCATAAACACACACACACACAGCCATAAACACACACACAGCCATAAACAAACACACACACAGCCATAAACACACACACAGCCATAAACACACACACACACACACACACACACAGCCATAAACACACACACACACACACACACACAGCCATAAACACACACACACACAGCCATAAACACACACACACACAGCCATAAACACACACACACACAGCCATAAACACACACACACACACACAGCCATAAACACACACACACACACAGCCATAAACACACACACACACACAGCCATAAACACACACACACACACACACACACACACACACAGCCATAAACACACACACACACACACACACACACACACAGCCATAAACACACACACACACACACACAGCCATAAACACACACACACACACACACACACACACACCCAGCCATAAACACACACACACACACACACCCAGCCATAAACACACACACACACACACCCAGCCATAAACACACACACACACACACCCAGCCATAAACACACACACACACACACCCAGCCATAAACACACACACACACACACCCAGCCATAAACACACACACACACACACCCAGCCATAAACACACACACACACACACACCCAGCCATAAACACACACACACACACACACACACACACACCCAGCCATAAACACACACACACACACACACACACCCAGCCATAAACACACACACACACACACACACACACACCCAGCCATAAACACACACACACACACCCAGCCATAAACACACACACACACACACACCCAGCCATAAACACACACACACACACACACCCAGCCATAAACACACACACACACACCCAGCCATAAACACACACACACACACACCCAGCCATAAACACACACACACCCAGCCATAAACACACACACACACACACACAAACAGCCATAAACACACACACACACACAGCCATAAACACACACACACACAGCCATAAACACACACACACAGCCATAAACACACACACAGCCATAAACACACACACACACACAGCCATAAACACACACACACACACACAGCCATAAACACACACACACACACACAGCCATAAACACACACACACACACACAGCCATAAACACACACACACACACAGCCATAAACACACACACACACACAGCCATAAACACACACACACACACACAGCCATAAACACACACACATACACAGCCATAAACACACACACACACACACAGCCATAAACACACACACACACACACAGCCATAAACACACACACACACACAGCCATAAACACACACACACACACACACACACACACACACACACACACACACACACACACACACACACTGCCATAAACACACACACACACACACACACACACACACACTGCCATAAACACACACACACACACACACACACACACTGCCATAAACACACACACACACACACACACACACACACACACACACACACACACACAGCCATAAACACACACACAGCCATAAACACACACACACACAGCCATAAACACACACACAGCCATAAACACACACACAGCCATAAACAAACACACACACACACACACACACAGCCATAAACACACACACACACACACACACACACACACACAGCCATAAACACACACACACACAGCCATAAACACACACACACACACACAGCCATAAACACACACACACACACAGCCATAAACACACACACACACACACAGCCATAAACACACACACACACACAGCCATAAACACACACACACACACAGCCATAAACACACACACACACACAGCCATAAACACACACACACACACACACAGCCATAAACACACACACACACACACACAGCCATAAACACACACACACACACACACACACACACACACTGCCATAAACACACACACACACACACTGCCATAAACACACACACACACACACACCCAGCCATAAACACACACACACACACACCCAGCCATAAACACACACACACACACACCCAGCCATAAACACACACACACACACACCCAGCCATAAACACACACACACACTGCCATAAACACACACACACACACACACACACTGCCATAAACACACACACACACACACACACTGCCATAAACACACACACACACACACACACACACACACAGCCATAAACACACACACAGCCATAAACACACACACAGCCATAAACAAACACACACACACACACACACACACACACACACAGCCATAAACACACGCACACCAAGCCATAAACACACACACACACTGCCATAAACACACACACACACACACACACACACTGCCATAAACACACACACACACACACACACACACACTGCCATAAACACACACACACACACACACACACACACACAGCCATAAACACACACACAGCAATAAACACACACACACACAGCCATAAACACACACACAGCCATAAACACACACAGCCATAAACACACACACAGCCATAAACACACACACAGCCATAAACACACACACAGCCATAAACAAACACACACACACACACACACACACAGCCATAAACACACACACACACACACACACACACACACACACAGCCATAAACACACACACAGCCATAAACACACACACACACAGCCATAAACACACACACAGCCATAAACAAACACACACACAGCCATAAACACACACACACACACACACACACACACACACAGCCATAAACACACACAGCCATAAACACACACACACACACACACACACACACACACACACACACACACACAGCCATAAACACACACACAGCCATAAACAAACACACACACAGCCATAAACACACACACACACAGCCATAAACACACACACAGCCATAAACACACACACAGCCATAAACACACACACAGCCATAAACAAACACACACACACACACACACACACAGCCATAAACACACACACACACACACACACACACACACACAGCCATAAACACACACACAGCCATAAACACACACACACACAGCCATAAACACACACACAGCCATAAACAAACACACACACAGCCATAAACACACACACACACACACACACACACACACACACAGCCATAAACACACACAGCCATAAACACACACACACACACACACACACACACACACACACACACACACACAGCCATAAACACACACACAGCCATAAACAAACACACACACAGCCATAAACACACACACACACACACACACACACACACACAGCCATAAACACACACAGCCATAAACACACACACACACACACACACACAGCCATAAACACACACACACACACACACACACACACACACAGCCATAAACACACACAGCCATAAACACACACACACACACAGCCATAAACACACACACACACACAGCCATAAACACACACACACACACAGCCATAAACACACACACACACACAGCCATAAACACACACACACACACAGCCATAAACACACACACACACACACACACACACACACACACAGCCATAAACACACACACACACACACACAGCCATAAACACACACACACACACACACACACACACACACACACACACACACAGCCATAAACACACACACACACACACACAGCCATAAACACACACACACACACACACACACACACACACACACACACACAGCCATAAACACACACACACACACACACACACACACACACCCAGCCATAAACACACACACACACACACACACCCAGCCATAAACACACACACACACACACACCCAGCCATAAACACACACACACCCAGCCATAAACACACACACACACACACCCACCCAGCCATAAACACACACACACCCAGCCATAAACACACACACACACACACCCACCCAGCCATAAACACACACACACCCAGCCATAAACACACACACACACACACCCACCCAGCCATAAACACACACACACACACACACACACACCCAGCCATAAACACACACACACACACACCCAGCCATAAACACACACACACACACACCCAGCCATAAACACACACACACACACACCCAGCCATAAACACACACACACCCAGCCATAAACACACACACCCAGCCATAAACACAAACACACACACACACACACACACACAGCCATAAACACACACACACAGCCATAAACACACACACACACACACACACACACACACACTGCCATAAACACACACACACACACTGCCATAAACACACACACACCCAGCCATAAACACACACACACACACCCAGCCATAAACACACACACACACACACACACACACCCAGCCATAAACACACACACACACACACACACACACACCCAGCCATAAACACACACACACACACACACACCCAGCCATAAACACACACACACACACACCCAGCCATAAACACACACACAGCCATAAACACACACACACATAAACACACACATAAACACACACATAAACACACACATAAACACACACACACACACAGAGCCATAAACACACACATAAACACACACATAAACACACACACACACTGCCATAAACACACACACACACACTGCCATAAACACACACACACACAGCCATAAACACACACACACACACACACAGCCATAAACACACACACACACACACACAGCCATAAACACACACACACACACACACACACACACACAGCCATAAACACACACACACACACAGCCATAAACACACACACACACACACACACACACACACACACACAGCCATAAACACACACACACACACACAGCCATAAACACACACACACACACACAGCCATAAACACACACACACACACACACAGCCATAAACACACACACACACACACACACACACACAGCCATAAACACACACACACACACAGCCATAAACACACACACACACACAGCCATAAACACACACACACACACACACACACACAGCCATAAACACACACACACACACACACACACACACACACACACACACACACACACACACACACACACACACACAGCCATAAACACACACCCACACACACAGCCATAAACACACACACACACACACACAGCCATAAACACACACACACACAGCCATAAACACACACACACACACACACAGCCATAAACACACACCCACACACACAGCCATAAACACACACACACACACACACACAGCCATAAACACACACACACACACACCCAGCCATAAACACACACACACACACACCCAGCCATAAACACACACACACACACACCCAGCCATAAACACACACACACACACACACACACAGCCATAAACACACACACACACACAGCCATAAACACACACACACACACAGCCATAAACACACACACACACACACACACAGCCATAAACACACACACACACACAGCCATAAACACACACACACACACACACACACACACACACACACACACACACACACACACACACACACACACACACACACACACACACAGCCATAAACACACACCCACACACACAGCCATAAACACACACACACACACACAGCCATAAACACACACACACACAGCCATAAACACACACACACACACACACACACACAGCCATAAACACACACACACACACACACACACTGCCATAAACACACACACACACACACACACACTGCCATAAACACACACACACACACACACTGCCATAAACACACACACACACTGCCATAAACACACACACACTGCCATAAACACACACACAGCCATAAACACACACACTGCCATAAACACACACACACACCCATAAACACACACACTGCCATAAACACACACACACACACACACTGCCATAAACACACACACACACACACTGCCATAAACACACACACACACACACACACTGCCATAAACACACACACACACACACACACTGCCATAAACACACACACACACACACTGCCATAAACACACACACACACACACTGCCATAAACACACACACACACACACACTGCCATAAACACACACACACACACACTGCCATAAACACACACACACACACTGCCATAAACACACACACACACACTGCCATAAACACACACACACACACTGCCATAAACACACACACACACACTGCCATAAACACACACACACACACACACTGCCATAAACACACACACACACACACACTGCCATAAACACACACACACACACACACTGCCATAAACACACACACACACACACACACTGCCATAAACACACACACACACACACACACACACACACAGCCATAAACACACCCACACACACAGCCATAAACACACACACCCATGAACACACACACACACACCCATGAACACACACACACACACACACACCCATGAACACACACACACACACACACACCCATGAACACACACACACACACACACACCCATGAACACACACACACACACACACACCCATGAACACACACACACACACACACCCATGAACACACACACACACACACACACCCATGAACACACACACACACACACACACACCCATGAACACACACACACACACACACACACCCATGAACACACACACACACACACACACACCCATGAACACACACACACACACACACCCATGAACACACACACACACACACCCATGAACACACACACACACACACCCATGAACACACACACACACACACCCATGAACACACACACACACACACCCATGAACACACACACACACACCCATGAACACACACACACACACCCATGAACACACACACACACACCCATGAACACACACACACACACACCCATGAACACACACACACACACACCCATGAACACACACCCATGAACACACACACACACACACACCCATGAACACACACACACACACACACCCATGAACACACACACACACACACACCCATGAACACACACACACACACACCCATGAACACACACACACACCCATGAACACACACACACACACACACACCCATGAACACACACACACACACACATGAACACACACACACACACACATGAACACACACACACACACACACACACACACACACATGAACACACACACATGAACACACACACATGAACACACACACATGAACACACACACATGAACACACACACACACACACACCCATGAACACACACACACCCATGAACACACACACACACACACACACCCATGAACACACACACACACACACACACACCCATGAACACACACACCCACACACACACACACACCCATGAACACACACACCCATGAACACACACACACCCATGAACACACACACCCATGAACACACACACCCATGAACACACACACACCCATGAACACACACACCCATGAACACACACACACACACACACCCATGAACACACACACACACACACACACCCATGAACACACACACACACACACCCATGAACACACACACACACACCCATGAACACACACACACACACACGAACACACACACATGAACACACACACATGAACACACACACATGAACACACACACATGAACACACACACATGAACACACACACACGAACACACACACATGAACACACACACACCCATGAACACACACCCACACACACACACACACCCATGAACACACACACCCATGAACACACACACCCATGAACACACACACACCCATGAACACACACACACACACACACACCCATGAACACACACACACACACACCCATGAACACACACACACACACACACACCCATGAACACACACACCCATGAACACACACACACACCCATGAACACACACACACACACACACACCCATGAACACACACACACACACACACACCCATGAACACACACACACCCACCCATGAACACACACACACACACACCCACCCATGAACACACACACACCCACCCATGAACACACACACACACACACACACACACCCATGAACACACACACACACACACACACACACACCCATGAACACACACACACACACACACACCCATGAACACACACACACACACACACACCCATGAACACACACACACACACACACACCCATGAACACACACACACACACACACACACACACACCCATGAACACACACACACACACCCATGAACACACACACACACACACCCATGAACACACACACACACACACACACCCATGAACACACACACCCATGAACACACACACACACACACCCATGAACACACACACACACCCATGAACACACACACACACCCATGAACACACACACACACACACCCATGAACACACACACACACACACCCATGAACACACACACACACACACCCATGAACACACACACACACACACCCATGAACACACACACACACACACCCATGAACACACACACACACACACACCCATGAACACACACACACACACACCCATGAACACACACACACACACACACCCATGAACACACACACACACACACACCCATGAACACACACACACACACACACCCATGAACACACACACACACACACACACACACACCCATGAACACACACACACACCCATGAACACACACACACCCATGAACACACACACACCCATGAACACACACACACCCATGAACACACACACACCCATGAACACACACACACACACACACACACACACACACAGCCATGAACACAAACACATGGACACTCTGCCATGCACAATCATATGCAGTACCGTACAACCTAGCAAGCACACTTTTGAATACTTTTTCCATGTACTTTTTTCCCTAACAGGAAGGGACAGTCAGACAAGTCAGCTGAGGAGGAAGGTCATTAGTACAGAGAAGACAGCGCTTGTCCATAACGGGAGCTTTCAGAAATCGCCACAACTCTGCTGGAGAAACCACTACAGAGGGCTAAGCTTTACAACAAATACAGTAGTGTAAACAGAAGCAACACATGATTAGCAACATCTTACTGGGGATCAATAAAGTATCTATCTATCTATCTATCTATCTATCTATCTATCTATCTATCTATCTATCTATCTATCTATCTATCTATCTATCTATCTATAGACAACAACAGACTGTCAGAGGGCTCAGTCTGTGTGTGTGTGTGTCTACAGAACTCCAGTGTAAAACGATGCCAAGGGAATAACTGGTGTCATCTTTTCTCCATACTATAGTACGATACACTTAAAACACAGCATTGTTCCAGGCTCGGTGTCCACTTGCTGGGGGAATTTGATAGCATGCAGAGGGAGCAGCGTGCCTGACTAGCAGCTGAGCAGGGAGGCAATTGCTGGCGTGAGTGAGTGAGTGAGAGTCTCTCCCTCTCAAAGTGAAGTAGATAATAAACAAAAGTGAAATAAACAATAAAAATTAACAGAAACATTACACTCACAGAAGTTCCAAAAGAATAAAGACATTTCAAATCTCTCTCTCCCAGTCCCTCTCATCTGCCTCCTCTCTCTTCATCTTTCCCTCTTTTCCATCCTTCTCTACCTCTTTTTTCTCCATCTCTCCAGCTTTCCCTCTTCTCTCTCCCTCTTCTCTCTCCCTGTCACACACACACGACAGTACAACAGCCTGCTCCGCAACAACCCACACTGGAAAAAAAACTCAAACCTGTAAACCATATTTGATCAACATTTTTCAGGATACAGTACGTTTGAGTGATGGTGTGTGTGTGTGTAGTGAGATAGGGTGTGCGCCTCCATCCTCAGGTGCCCTCCCTAGCTTCCCAAACAGCCATCAGAGAGCAGTGATGACAGGAGGAATTAGCGGAGTAACACAACCCAGAGAAAAATCTCCCTCCCATCCCAACCTCCCTGTCCCTGGCCAGCCAGATCTAGTCTACTGCGAGCAAGCGAGAGATCTTACTTGAAAGAAGCCTGGGGGCATGGGTCCGCCAGGCATGCCATCGTTGGGGGGCATGTTACCCATCACCGGAGAAGGGGCAGCAGCTGCACTCTGCAAAATACAAAGTAAACACTTAGTACTCTGAAACAAACACGCATACACTCTGCATACACAAGTCATTCACACTCATTACTCAGAACACATATCACATACATCATACTACACATAAAGACATTTAAAGAGATCTGGCCCTTCACCACAATAGAGTCTAAGGTAGCCTAGTTTCCACAGCTTGGGGTTTTATTCAACATGAGGCAAGACATTAGTGAAACATTGATTGTTTTGGGTGGTTTTGGCGTTTTCAGACAGTCGGGAGAAGAATAAGGCGTAACATTATCTGTAACCTGAATGTCTGGCTCAGATTGCTTCTCTGCCGCCGCATTAAGACCATATTAAAAAGACAAGCATCTGTCTGTCTCTTTCTGAATCTGTAAACATTTATGCTGAGTAGAAATACAAATAAAGGGAATATATGGTGTGTGTATGTGTCTGGCTAGCTCTGGTGAAATCTCTCCTAAGCAGTTAAATGGGGTTTGGAGTCCCCTCCCCCACAGTATGTAAGGTAGTGGCTGAGTCTTGTGTGTTTCTCAGGCTGTCTATTCACCAGGCAGCACCCAGTGAAGGGGATTACACCGCTGCCCCTCGTAACCAGATCCTCCCCCCCAGCCAGCACAGCGCAAACAGCCCCTCCATGCCTGACCCCTCGGCCCAGACACTGACTAACAGGCCCTGGGGCCACAGGGCAGGTCTTGTGCGTGCAACACACACACACACACACACACACACACACACACACAGCTTCTCTCTCTAAGAGGATTTTAAAGAAAACTTGCGATGTGAGTGTAAGATGATGGTAGTGAGGTGTTTTCATTACATATAGTTTAACCAGTTGCCAGGGAACAGAGGCTATATAATTACTGCTTTATTCAGTAGACAAAGAAAATATAGTGACTGCATAAGTGGTGGATTATAAATATCTCTTCAGCTTCAAACCTGCCCTATCTCTGCGAGGACCAACTGGTAACCATTCAGTTACTGCTTCTAGTGCATACTTTGTCTGGGAGGCAGCAGTGTGAATGTTTGGTCACGGAGAGGGGGAGAGGAGAAGAGAGAGTAAGGGAGGGATGTGAGGATAGGAGAGAAAAGAAGAGAGGATTGAGAGAGGGGAGTGAGTGGGAGAGGAGAGAGAGAGGGGAGTGAGTGGGAGAGGAGAAAGAGAGGAGTGAGTGGGAGAGGAGAGAGAGGGGAGTGAGTGGGAAAGGAGAGAGAGGGGAGTGAGTGGGAGAGGAGAGAGAGGGGAGTGTCCAGTACAGTGGAGCCATCATGTTGGCTGATTGGCCTTATGTTCCATTTCCACACTACTACCATCATGTTAAGGCTAGAAAGCCATCAGAAACACACCACAGTAGCCCGCAGCATGGTAAACTTGTACAGTGGGGAGAACAAGTATTTGATACACTGCCGATTTTGCAGGTTTTCCTACTTACAAAGCATGTAGAGGTCTGTAATTTTTATCATAGGTACACTTCAACTGTGAGAGACGGAATCTAAAACAAAAATCCAGAAAATAACATTGTATGATTTTTAAATAATTAATTTGCATTTTATTGCATGACATAAGTATTTGATCACCTACCAACCAGTAAGAATTCCGGCTCTCACAGACCTGTTAGTTTTTCTTTAAGAAGCCCTACTGTTCTCCACTCATTACCTGTATTAACTGCACCTGTTTGAACTCGTTACCTGTATAAAAGACACCTGTCCACACACTCAATCAAACAGACTCCAACCTCTCCACAATGGCCAAGACCAGAGAGCTGTGTAAGGACATCAGGGATAAAATTGTAGACCTGCACAAGGCTGGGATGGGCTACAGGACAATAGGCAAGCAGCTTGGTGAGAAGGCAACAACTGTTGGCGCAATTATTAGAAAATGGAAGAAGTTCAAGATGACGGTCAATCTCCCTCGGTCTGGGGCACCATGCAAGATCTCACCTCGTGGGGCATCAATGATCATGAGGAAGGTGAGGGATCAGCCCAGAACTACACGGCAGGACCTGGTCAATGACCTGAAGAGAGCTGGGACCACAGTCTCAAAGAAAACCATTAGTAACACACTACGCCGTCATGGATTAAAATCCTGCAGCGCACGCAAGGTCCCCCTGCTCAAGCCAGCGCATGTCCAGGCCCGTCTGAAGTTTGCCAATGACCATCTGGATGATCCAGAGGAGGAATGGGAGAAGGTCATGTGGTCTGATGAGACAAAAATACAGCTTTTTGGTCTAAACTCCGCTCACCGTGTTTGGAGGAAGAAGAAGGATGAGTACAACCCCAAGAACACCATCCCAACCGTGAAACATGGAGGTGGAAACATCATTCTTTGGGGATGCTTTTCTGCAAAGGGGACAGGACGACTGCACCGTATTGAGGGGAGGATGGATGGGGCCATGTATCGCGAGATCTTGGCCAACAACCTCCTTCCCTCAGTAAGAGCATTGAAGATGGGTCGTGGCTGGGTCTTCCAGTATGACAACGACCCGAAACACACAGCCAGGGCAACTAAGGAGTGGCTCTGTAAGAAGCATCTCAAGGTCCTGGAGTGGCCTAGCCAGTCTCCAGACCTGAACCCAATAGAAAATAGAAAATCTTTGGAGGGAGCTGAAAGTCCGTATTGCCCAGCGACAGCCCCGAAACCTGAAGGATCTGGATAAGGTCTGTATGGAGGAGTGGGCCAAAATCCCTGCTGCAGTGTGTGCAAACCTGGTCAAGAACTACAGGAAACATATGATCTCTGTAATTGCAAACAAAGGTTTCTGTACCAAATATTAAGTTCTGCTTTTCTGATGTATCAAATACTTATGTCATGCAATAAAATGCAAATTAATTACTTAAAAATCATACAATGTGATTTTCTGGATTTTTGTTTTAGATTCCGTCACTCACAGTTGAAGAGTACCTATGATAAAAATTACAGACTTCTACATGCCTTGTAAGTGGGAAAACCTGCAAAATCGGCAGTGTATCAAATACTTGTTCTCCCCACTGTATGAATGAGCGAGGGCTGAGCCAATGGAAGACCAATGGAGATACTGACTGGACTAAATGAAAACAAAATAGGTATAATGGGGGCACATAGGAACAAGGAATTTTCACTGGTAACCCCAAATAGACTACTGGTAGTTGTATGTCCAGTCAGTTGAGGATACTGTGGACAGAGGATATTCACGCACACAGAGGCAGACAGTGGTGAGTCTGTCAGAGCAGAGAAAATTACAGGCAGGCTAATCTGCATAATCTGCAGTGTGATCAGAGGCATTCTGGGTAGCTGTGCCGGCCGCAGGCGGCCAGTTGGTCAGTAGAAGCTGGACTGCTCAGGGTAGAGAAGATGAGAGAGGAAGAGGGGAGGGGGTGAGGAGGAAAGGAGGGGTAACTGTTTGTGAAGCACACAGTCAGTCAGCGAGGTTCCACTGCACTCCCAGGTAAAACAGCAAAAGGCCCGTTCTCCTTGTTGCCATGACAACACCGACCTCAGCTCTCGCTCTCCAGTGCCCATTAAAACCCTCAGGCCGTCAATCATCAGCCTGGCCAGGGAGCAAGAGAGCGAGCAAGCAAGAGAGAGAGCGAGATGTAGTTTAAAGGAGCCTGTGGCTTTTGATAGCTGGTCTGTTTGCCACCTCTATCTCCCAGTCTTTCATGCACACAAACACACAAGCGGATACACAATATCCCCACAGTATTGAACCCTTTACACACCATTGTCTGCTCCTTCTCTCTCTCTCTCTCTCTCTCTCTCCTGTATTTCTGCAGCAGCAGCACTGTGCCCTGCTTACGCTCCTGTCCCTCCCCTTTTAGCCATTAATAATAAAGTTTGATGTGTTCTTCAAGTGGGTCTGTAGATCTCCTTCTAAGAAGAACACACAACCAACCCAAACCCATTGATTGTTCTGTGAGCACTCTGAAGTAATTAGCTACTGCTTTTTTAATTATCAGTATCACTTGCTGCCTAGCTGGACATGAGACAGTGAGTGAGCGCTGCAACCTGCCCCATTGATCTGGACCTCGGTTCCAGGGGGTAATGGATCCAGTCTTATCTGTTCCGGGACAAGCAGGGCAACACTGATCATGTGCTGGCTGGCCACAACACACACACACAGACTGCCAGACTCCTGCAGACACTGCTCTGCACATATCCAGGAGTGGATTTAGCCACTCTGCTAAGCCTACATTATCCACCAATGCTATGGCTTTTCGCTTTCTGCTACTGGAGCAATATGAATATCAGAGCTTGAGATGAACAGCAGACTGGAGTTAACTCATGGCAAGACTAAGAAGTCCTAGTTGCTGAGGTTTTTGGGGGTTGGGAGGATTTAGAAAAATAAATCTGGGGTTGATGAGCAGGTGTGAGAGGCTCCAGACAGGTTGGAATACATTAATTTAGGAAAGAGGGTGCTGCGTGTGTGTATGTGTGTCCACAGCCATACACGCAGCCAGTGGTGGGACTGTAGTGGTCAGTAGATCAGAGTAGAGCTGGGTCTGGGACTGGAACTGGAAAGCCTCAGTCAATCTCCATGACAAACCACTGCATTCATGGCCACGCGACTGCTACCTGTCATCACCGCCCCTCCCTCTCCTCCTGCCTCTCCCACTCTCCTCCTTTCCTGAGACCCAGCTTCAACTGCTCCAATAATACTGTCACTGAAGTCAACTCTATAAAGATTAGCTGGAGAGGCTGGAATGCGTAATCAGGGCTGCTGGCTGACAGATGTGCCTTTTAATCAATTGGAGAGAGCAGGGTGGCGCAGGGACCTGACTCCAAACATGGCTACATGGAAAAGCCCTCCATGACAAGTGGAGAGAGGAGGCCGGCTCGGCACACCGCTTGCTTTCCACCCACTGCTCCAGCAGCTGTTGTGTTAATCAGGTAAATTAATTATCAGTAAACAAATCTGCCGGGGAGGGAAGAAGGAACCCCCTTGCCACCCTGATCTACCATCCTGACCAACCCAATCCCCAGACCCCTTCCAACCACCCACACCTCTGCAGCATCCACATCAGGGCCCCTGGAGCCTCTAGCTGCCTCCCAGGCAGCCCTGTGAGCTGTCAGCCCAGGAGGAGGCCTCTTGGCTGGGGGACTGTCTCCGCATAACACCCATCTTGCCCCAGACCACCTGCTTTGGCTCCTACTGCTTAGCAGTCTCCCCATCACAGGCACACGGATGCAGATATAATACCTGGCTGACACTTGTGCAGAGAGCAGACAAACCCATACAATAACCATCAGTGTCTCAGCATGCATCTGTCAGTGTCTGGCTAATGTATGCGCCGTAGTGGAAGAGCCCAACTAGCAGTTAGTTATACATGAGGTGGTAGTGTGTGTGTGTGTGTGACATACTCTCTGGGGATGTGTGTGTGGGTGTGTGTGTGTGTCCATTACAGGTGTAACAACAAACATACCTCTCTCCATGCTCCCCGTGTTGGAGTTTAGAGAGGAAGGAGCAGTTACTTCCCTGAGCCTGTGTGTCTGTCGGGGAGAAATTACACCCAAGTGAAACTTGTACAAACACGTGTGAGCGGGGTGGAACATCAGTCCAGATTCTGCTGTTGGCCTTGACACGCACAGGGCTGAGGAGGCGTTTATTGGCGCGTCAGATGTTAATGAGCAGTACACACACAAAACATCTAAATATTATTTTAGTCGATTGAGATACAGCCTATATGTATTCTAGCTACTTCTGAAGCACATGTGGTGCCCTAGAAACTAAAAGGTAACCTTGTAAATATATTTGTTTATTATAAAAAGCTAAAATGTTGATACAAACAACTGTCATTGAAATGACAAAGTCATTTGTGGGATATTAGGTTTTTACATATTTCCGTATTGAGATACATTACAAAGATAATTGTACACTGTCTCTTTAAGAACATTGTGTGAGTGAGGACATGCAAGAGATAAGTCATTAAATGTGTTGTTATGATCATTGATCTACTGAAGAAGCTATCCCTTTTCCTTTCTTTCTGTGCCCCAAATGTTCAATATAGCCTACTAGTAAAGTTACCAGGTTGTTAGCTAGCTAGCAACATGACTAAACAAATGACCTGTGAGTAGTTTTAGAACGTCCCGCAACATGGTTTATGATGCAAAATGTGGCCCGCCAATCCGACACAGGAAGAAAAATTATGTTGCGCCAGTAATATGGCTAATATCTTTTGAACTGTTTGGGCTAGAAACAAGCCGTTTTCGTTGTAGTAATGGTACAACCATGATTTTAGGGCACTCGGAAACAACGGTCGGTAGAGTGAAGCCTAATCATTACAACTATTATAATCCAGGGATTAATTTTCTAGTTAAAATTCCAGGTCGCACAGCAAAATATTTAAGAGCATATGCGACCAAAACGTTCGCACTTTAGAGCCCTGCACACATACACCACTTCATCCCCCGTAGTGTGAACAGTAAGCACCCCTCCTCTGCCTGTGGCCTTTACCTGCCTCATTAACTCAGTGTCAGCCACTAGAGGAAGGTGCCATGATGGAGCTCAAAATCAAATAAAATTGTATGTCACATGCTTCGTAAACAACATGTGTAGACCAACAGTGAAATGCTTACTTACGGGACATTCCCAACAATGCAGCTCCAGCCTAAACAAGGACAAGGCTCCTCTCCTGACTGCCACCGGCCACACACACGGCTAATTAGGGAATAGGGCGGCTGGCGCTAGAACACTCCACTGTGTGTAGTATACAGGAGCTCAGAGTGTGACGTTGATCTCCACCAAGTCCTTTACAGCTGCTTTCACATAGGTGTCACCACTGCTCTGCTCTGATGGGGACTCTAAATATACTGTATTAACTGAGAGTCAGTCAGACAGATCCTGGGTGTTTCTCAAAATTGGAGCAGGGGAGAGTCAGAGTATGAGTCCAAATCAAAATATGTGAAACGGAGCATGGAGGGAACTTCTCAAATGCATACTCCGTGTGAAGCATGCATCGAATCAAGCTTCAACGGAAAGTATGCACAGAAATATGATGCAAATATTTGAAATTAATGGCGGACATTATCTGAGCTGAAGCGACACAAATATACTCCAACATCGGAATGAATGTTGCCTATTCACATTATCTTGACACGTTAATAAATACATGCCATGTTAATTTTGGCATGTTCACCTGCATACAATACCTACTGAGGTGTGCATAGATCGCAAGTCCATAGTACGTCAATAGGGCTAAAATGGCTAGCTACTACTGTTAGCTAGCCGGATAGCCATGAAGAATTGTTATCTAGCTAGCTACCCATGAAGAACAGATAACTACCTTGCATAACATCAGTTAAGTCATTTTTACCTATTAAACTATCTGGTTAGCTACATTATTACGATTCACATATAGCTAGCTGATAGTTATGACGTAAAACGTTTGCTTTGTGTATGTATATCTTGTTTCGTCTCTATTGCCGTTGTCCTGGCTGGAAGAAGGTTCAGTGGATGGGTAAGTCCAAAGTAAGTCAATAGGACTAACTGGCTAGCTACCCACGAAGAATTGACATCTACCTTGCATAACATTCATTTTAGGTCATTTTTTCTTTGTGTACAGTCGTGGTCAAAAGTTGAGAATGACACAAGTATTGGTCTCCACAAAGTTTGCTGCCTCAGTGTTGATGATGGCAATTTGCATATACTCCATAATGTCATGAAGAGTGATAAGATGAATTGCAATTAATTGCAAAGTCCCTCTTTGCCATGAAAATGAACTTAATCCCCAAAAAACATTTCCACTGCATTTCAGCCCTGCCTCAAAAGGACCAGCTGCCATCATGTCAGTGATTGTCTCGTTAACACAGGTGAGAGTGTTGACGAGGACAAGGCTGGAGATCACTCTGTCATGCTGATTGTGTCAGAATAACAGTCTGGAAGCTTTAAAAGGAGGCTGGTGCTTGAAATCATTGTTCTTCCTCTGTCAACCATGGTCACATGCAAGGAAACGTGCCGTCATCATTTCTTTGCACAAAAAGGGCTTCACAGGGAAGGATATTGCTGCTAGTAAGATTGCACCTAAATCAACCATTTATCGGACCATCAACAACTTCAAGGAGAGGGGTTCAATTGTTGTGAAGAAGGCGTCAGGGCGCCCAAGAAAGTCCAGCAAGCGCCAGGACCGTCTCCTAAAGTTGATTCAGCTGCGGGATCGGGGCACCACCAGTGCAGAGCTTGCTCAGGAATGGCAGCAGGCAGGTGTGAGTGCATCTGCACGCACAGTGAGGCAAAGACTTTTGGAGAATAGCCTGGTGTCAAGAAGGGCACCAAAGAAGCCACAGGAAAAACATCAGGGACAGACTGATATTCTGCAAAAGGTACAGGGATTGGACTGCTGAGGACTGGGGTAGAGTCATTTTCTCTGATGAATCCCCTTTCCGATTGTTTGGGCCATCCGGAAAACACCTTGTCCGGAGAAGACAAGGCGAGCGCTACCATCAGTCCTGTGTCATGCCAACAGTAAAGCATCCTCAGACCATTCATGTGTGGGGTTGCTTCTCAGCCAAGGGAGTGGGCTCACTCACAATTTTGCCTAAGAACACAGCCATGAATAAAGAATGGTACCAACAAATCCTCCGAGAGCAACTTCTCCCAACCATCCAAGAACAGTTTGGTGACGACCAATGCCTTTTCCAGCATGATGGAGCACCTTGCCATCAGGCAAAAGTGATAACTAAGTGGCTCGGGGAACAAAACATCAACATTTTGGGTCCATGGCCAGGAAACTCCCCAGACCTTAATCCCATTGAGAACTTGTGGTCGATCCTCAAGAGGCGGGTGGACAAACAAAAACCCACAACTTCTGACAAACTCCAAGCATTGATTATGCAAGAATGGCCTGCCATCAGTCAGGATGTGGCCCAGAAGTTAATTGACAGCATGCCAGGGCGGATTGCAGAGGTCTTGAAAAAGAAGGGTCAACACTGAAAATATTGACTCTTTGCATAAACTGAATGTCATTGTCAATGAAAGCCTTTGACACTTATGGAATACTTGTAAATATACTTCAGTGTACCATAGTAACTACTGACAAAGATCTAAGAACACTGAAGCAGCAAACTTTGTGGAGACCAATACTTGTGTCATTCTCAAAACTTTTGACCACGACTGTATATCTTGTTTTGTCTCTCTATTGTTGACCTTGCTCCACATGAGAGTGTGGAGCAAGGTAGTATGCATATTGAGAAACACGCCTTGTCTTTTTCACTCATCAGTTAATGGTAGTATATAGAACGTGTATGGTTTTTCTAAAATGTTCTTTTGAGAATGAGGCATGAAGCAATTCAGACTCTGGAAACAATAAATTAACTAACACCATATACAACAAGTCCAGCACCTTGGCATTGAATACTACACACACAGACCTCAGATAGGGTAGCCTGAGTGAACTGTATAATACCTGTCTGCCAATGAGATGTCTACAGAATTCAAAGGGCCAGCGTAGTTCCGAACTGGGATACCAGTACCCCACGATTGCCGACCTTTCAATCTCTCCTCTGACCCTCACCAACAGAGGCACCAGTCCTTTGTTGACCCTCAGCTCATACACATAATGGTATACCTAGTGAAGACTGTGTGTGACCACTTGGGGAACGACTGGTTGTTGTTGACCATCTCATGTCAGTGTTGCTATGACACCAGCTTCCGGAAACATATTGGTATGTACATAATACTAGGGATGCACTTTAGAGTCTTCGACCTCTAACAAAGTGATTTTTGAAGAAACACAAAAAAAAAAGTAGGAACTTTCTTGCGCTCACCCATGCACAAAATTTCAGAAAGCTATTGTCGAATATGATCCAAGTGGAAATCACCTAGTAGGTGATTTTTTTTTTCAAGGACAAAAGGAGCTAGAGGGAACAGGATTCAGACAAAGAATTCACAGGCGATGAGAAAAAGGCAAAGGTAGGACCTTGTAATAAAGAGCAGCTGTCTTTTCAGCGCACTGAGACAAAGGTTGCACCGCCAACATTTCCCCCTGTACACAGACCTCCCTCTCCACTCCTCTCAGGTCATAGTCAGTAACCTAGTGGCCATCAGGACCCAGGAGCACAGCAGAGCACAGCACCACAAGCTCCTGCAAGAGAGAGGGAGAGAGGGGGGAAGGAGATGGGGGAGACAGCAACCGCATTCCCAAGACAATGGAGGGTCTGTGGAGCTTGCCTGAACCTTTGAGCGGCCTGGGGCAGAGAGAAAGAACGAGGGAGGAGAGCGAAAAAAGGAAAGATATAAGAGAGAGAGCAGAACGACAGGGCGGAGGGAGAGAGAGACAGAGTGGAGGGAGAGAGAGACAGAGTGGAGGGAGAGACAGAGCGGAGGGAGAGAGAGAGAGCAGGAGAGTGTGGACACAGGGGAGGAGGTGTAAGAGTGAGTGAGGGTTGGCACGGCTGTAGAATGGAACTGATAAGGATAAAATGGGAGGAAGAGAAAGAGGGTATAAAGGGTAGGAGAGCTAAGGAACAGAACAGCTCTCCTGCTCTCACATCACCTTCCTGCCCACCTGTGCAGCCATTACAGAACTCTAGGAACAAAGTGTTCTGTGCGCCGCACCACCAAGCATACACACGGTCAAATAAAGTCCCTTTGCCACGAGCTGCCACTGAGGACTACTTGAGTAAAAGGCAGGAGTTATTTGTGAGTGGCAGGAGAGGCACTCCCATAAATCACATCTCTGTCCACCCACCCTGACCCGCCTCACCCGGAGCACAGGGGAGAGGCAAGCGGCCGGCAGCAGACCCACGCTACCACTGGGCTGCCGGTGGGGCTGGACAAGAATACACAGTGACGGACAAACAGGCAGGCAAACACACACACACACACACACATACACGAACAAACACACACACAGGTCAAACAGCCAGCACCCTGACACTTCCTCGGTTCAACTGCCGTTTGGGCACTATTTGGTCAATATTTACCTTGCAGGATGATTGTAATGGAGGGAGAGGGGAGGGGAGGAGAGGAGAGAGAGGGCAGTGGTAAGATTTCCAGAGAGCGCCTCACTTACTCTTAACATGGGTGTGCATGTTAGCTGGCTAACTCGCACCAGATTCACGATAAATAATTACATCTTGACAGAAATATCTTTCACCCTGCATAAGACACACTACTATCATGCTCCCTCAGAGAGAGAGAGAGAGAGAGAGAGAGAGAGAGGTCAGAGATCCCCCCCATAGACTCCTCAGTGGAAGGGATCCATAGAAGGAGTAAAACATGCTTATGGTTTACTCCTGTTTGGTTTGTTCTCTGAGCGGTTTCCTCTGTATTTTACCCCCTCGAACAGCACCCCTCCTCCCAGCCAGCCACTCTCTCCTCCGACCTCTTGGACTCACCTCCCCACCCCCTCTGGGCCTCACCTCCCCACCCCCTCTGGGCCTCACCTCCCCTCCCCCACAGGCTGTTCTGTAGCAGTGCTGCGACCCCCTCTCTGTGCCTCCTTTTCAACTTCTGGTTTTGATTTGGTATCAACCGCCTTTTCACCCTCACTCAATCTCTCTCTGTGACACTGTGCATTACTGCCTACTGGACAGGGATACTCAATAGCGTTTGCAGGCACAGCTAGAAACATTTATTCCTTCTAGGGTGTATGGACACACACCAACAAACAGGCAAAGACATGATCCCACACACACACAGTTCAACACAAGGGACCATATTCATGGACACATGCTCCCCCTCCTCGATTACTAGTCTAAATATGTCAGTGATCTCTCCCTCCCTCCCTCCTGCCTCTCGTTGACTCTTCCTCCACTCCCTTACTCTCCTCTCCTTCGCTGGACAGATTTCAGCCACATCAACAGCCCACTGTATCTTTCAGCCCAAACTCGCAGCTAGCCACAGAATTGGCAGGTGCAGCACACACAACCAGGGTTACACAAAACTAGCAAAACCATCAGCCAGAACATTGGGTCTTTTACTTTGAAAGGGAGAGAGAGACAGTATCAGTATGTGATACGACCCCAGTAATCCAGTGAGTTTAGATCTGATCCAAGATTCTTCTCCAGATAAGGGTGTTTAAGAGGGATGGGGAGGAGGGACTCAGAGGGCTGATCTGAGGAGACTAGAGCAGGCCATTCACAAGATACTGTTGTTGAAACACACTAATGCTGTTTTACAGTCAGCAGGGGTCAGTTAGTGAACACACACACAGAGAGACAGAGAGACACAGAGAGACACAGAGAGACACAGAGAGACACAGAGAGCTGTATGCGCTAGAAGGCACTTTGAGAGTACCATCTCACAGTACATTGAAACTGATGTATGATTCATTTACTATGCCTACATAAAATAATAACATATCACAGCTTCTAAAATTACACTGCAGGCCTCTGGGCTTCAGTCTGGCCAAGAATAGACATGGCCACTAGGACCTAGGGGAGATCCCTTACGGACACGCCTCCACACCCAGACTGCCTCCACCTCCCTCTTGCCCTCCCTCTCTCTCTTTATGCTAATTCAGCATGTGAACATGAGCAGGCCGCAGAGTCCCTGGAGGAGAAATGGGGTCGTCTGCCTCTTCTCTCTCTCTCCCACCCTCTCCCCCTTCCCCCTCCCCCACCCACCTCCAACACACCAGCCAATAGTCTGGGTGTCAGGCAGCTCACAGAAGCCGTTGTCATGGTGACATGTCCTGTCTGTGCTCTGTCCCTCAGGCATCTCAGATCGAGAAAGCATCGTGTTTACGATAGAGGAAGAGAGCGAGAGAGTTAGCGAGAGTGAGATAGAGGGAGTGCAGAGGAGAAAGAATCTGTGCCTGCTGGACAGAGAGGAGAGAAAGAAAGAACGAAAGAAAGGAGGAAGGGTTAGAGATGAGGGCCAGAGAGGGAGAGAAAGATGTGAGGGACAGAGAGGGGAAGGAGGAGGGATAAAACTGCCCTTCTTTGGACAGCTATTGTTCTGCTGATCTGGGGTTGGGGGTGACGGGGCACAGGGGATGGTGAGGGCGGTGTGGGCCGGGCCGGGCTCACATGGTCTGCAGACACCCAGGCATCTCACACCCCTATTCCTGGCACCACCAAAACTCTGACCTTTCCTCAACTCCAGCAGACAGACAAGGCTGACCCAGTCACAGGACCAGTCCCCCTTTTATTCCTACTCTCTCCCTCAGGGTCACACATGGACCCCCTGCACATTCGCTCTGGATCATGTAACAAGCATGAAACACCCGGCACCTGGTGTCGCCTAAAATAAGGTCCCCAGCCGCTGATCCGTGGCATGACGATGACAGGCTGCTCAGTGGGGCTGTGTCAACGCCAGGGCCAGGGGCTGAGCCAGGACTCCATCAGGACTCCTCCTTACCCACACACCACGGAACAACATCACAGACAAGCACAGTACCAGGGAGAGGGGCACACATGACACTATCATATGGCAGCAACATCATATCCTAACCATGCCATAACCATCATAGAACATACTCGCCAAGCCAGATGTTAGCTAATAGCCACTTGGCCATCCTCCTGGTGGTCTATTATTGTAAAGAATGAAAACGCACAGAGAATCTCACAGCTAAAGACTGCCGATAGGTACTTATCACAGTGGGAGGCCTTTCCTTGTCTTGCTAGAACCAAAGCAGTACCTGCGGTGTGCCGACCCGGTATCAACGAACCTGCCCTTTCTGCAATGCTCGTCAGTGGCCAACAACATGACTTTGAGCCAATCAGAGAGCACGAACCCCCACGTGGAGGAGCAAACAGGAGTGATAACAAAAAGGAAAAATAAATGTAATTTTCTCCTTCCATTCTTATTTAACAACGATCACACGTGCAGAGCCTATTTTGAGCGTGATTTCTCCTGCGGCTCCTCAGCTGGTTGCTGCTGGAGTAAAATTTGCTTTTATAAGCCCATTCATTGCGCAACAACTGAAAATGCAGTTGCGTGTTAAAAACAGTTATGTGCACAATTAAAAAGAGCTACTATTTTTTTTATTGAAGCTCGCCTCCCACTCGCCATTCATATGCAGGCAACAGGCTATCAGCGCATGACCCACCATTTTACAAAATGTAAGCTGGAGGCAGCATGCATTTTGAAAACATGCTTAATTGTTTGAAAGCTTAAGGTTTTATTTCATATTATGAGGTATTTCTTACCTTGCTTCAAAGAAGCCTATAAGCAAAATCCGACAATGGAAATGTAGAGGCACTTATTTTATAAAGACTTCATAGGCGGCGCGTGACTTTCAAGTTTGGGGAAGCTTACAATTTATCTTACCATTTCTACTGTTCTGCGGACCAGCTATGATTTTCATATGCGCATTTTCATGGAACAGTTTAATTTCAATAGTAACGTTTCAGTTTCTCAAAAACGTTGTTACGTGGTTAAATCATAAAAACATGAATTAACTTGTAGATTTTTATAATCTTAAATCAACTAATGTGAAATCCCCCACCTCTGCCATATGGACACATTGATACACTCTAATCCAATGGCGGCTGAAGAAATGAGCACATGGAACTCATAGCCTATAGGCCAATGCAGCAATAGGCGTATAACTTCCATTGCTCTTTCACACTGAGGATTGGTGATTATCGAGGGGGAGATTTGAAAGATTTTTTCTAAATTGCTTACTGTGAGGAACTATAGTTTTAATATATTATCATTCGCAATGGATGTTCAAAAAACACTTTCCTACATTTCCGCACAGCAGGCCAGGTACTTCTATTCGTGCTCAGGCACATGCAATCCCTCAACATTATCAGCACAGAAAACCAGACACATGCTCAATGATCACATGGAGCACTCAAAACAAAAACACAAATAAAATAAATTACAAATCTTGCAAATGATGGTTATGAAATAAACCAAAACATGTTACTCACAAGTGTAACTCTGCAAACAGAGTTCACAACTGAGAATGAGAAAGGTAAATTACTAATTTAGCCCTTTCCTGCAGTCAATGACAAAAAAACACCCTCTTTGCCCTCATGGGTGGAATTATATTATTATTTTTCATAATTAATAACATTATTTTTTATTTGTCCTCTGCAGCAGAGGTGAATCTGGGTCTTCCTTTTCTGTGGCGGTCCTCATAGCGCTTGATGGTTTTTGCAACTGCACTAGAAGAAACTTTCAAAGTCCTTGACATTTTCCGGATTGACTGACCTTCATGTCTTAAAGTAATGATGGACTGTCGTTTCTCTTTGCTTATTTGAGCTGTTCTTGCTATAATATGGACTTGGTCTTTTACCAAATAGTTATCACGTTTCACATTGGATTTACATAGCTAGCTAGCTTTGGTCCTCCGTAGTCATAATTCTGTGGGCTTAATCCAGATAATACATGTCATAACAAGATGCCCAGCGCATCAAATCAAGCCTCCTCCCCCACGCTCTCCCCAATTTCAGTCGCATCTCGCGCACTACACTCGTCTGTCCATCGGGCAATAACTATAGCTTGCCCGCTCCAAGCTGCTCTATCCACACTGATTGGTGAAATAAGATACTGTCGCGCTAAATGTAAAAAAATGTTATAAACAGGTAATTTTGGGGGGTTCTAACTGTTTCAGAACTTTATTTCGCAGGTCGGAACAGTGAAACGTAACGAAAAAAAGAATGAAACGATTGGAAAATAATTGTAGTTCCAACCGCTGGTGCTAGCTAATGAATATGCTAACGTTAGCTAGCTGGCTAGTTAGCTAAACATTTGGCTATGGGCTGGCCCTGGCAGAATGGGATTATGAAGAGTGAATTAAATTGTATATAGTATCAACAAGGGCTTTCTACAAAATAGCAACATTAGCGCAGCTAGCTAGCTAACATTGGAATTTAGACCATAAACTAAGTAACACACACACACGCATGCATTGCCAATCAACGCTACTGCCACCTTCTGGTTTGGAGTATTTTAACAAGGCTGAGTGGAAGACGACTTCAAGGTCTTTGCTGTGTGAACACAAAAGAAATTGACTGCCGACAACCTGTTCAGAGGTGCTAAGTATTGTTGGCAGGCAAACATGAACAATCCTACCGGTTTGTCTGAGCTATAAGCTATTGTAATGGAGATATTATTGCACAGGTGACAGGGAACAGGGCTCCAACATGCAGTCAAACTAGGGAACTACATTACCAAAAATTCACACTGCTTGTTAATCATCCACTGCTACAGTATCGCTGCCATCGTCACAGATAGGCCTCTTTCCTTGGCGAGGCTTATCTGAGGCGTTAATTATAAGGTAAACTATTGGAGAGGCACATTACCCCCCTACAGGAACCCCTTCTGAGGTTGGAAGTTAGCTAAGCCCCTTTTCATGAAATCAGAACAGAACTGGACAAGTACCAGTTGGAAGCTAATCCCGTTTGGCGACCGGACTCCTCCCCTGAAACGGCATAGCGGGGTGCCGCTGATGAAAGAGGGAGTGATATGAGGCACATGAAAGGCTGGAGAGCAGCTGCGTTTAGCCAGCATTGTGTTGCGCCACTGTACAATATGCTAGTTAAATCATTAAAATGGTACAATATGGTTCATGTCATTTTGTTATTTGGCGAAGGGAAGCCATCCAACACGTACCTGGATAGGAGGCTCTGTTGTGAATGTTAAAAGCCACCTGATGCAGCTATTAAGACAGACCTCTCTACAGGAACCAACGTTCTTCTACTGCTATGGTTGATGCCACCAAAATGTCAAAAATAAATAGCTCAAACCTCAATACACATCAATATAATCATTTGTAAAAACAACAATTAAAGAAAAATTTACTGATGTCAGAATCATTCTAATTCCACCAAGAATGCCAGAAAAATGTGATACTGATGTATAAAAATTTAATGGACTATTTCAAAACTGGGGTAGGTTTTCATATCTAATTTGAAATGCTGTGTTTAATCATCGTGTGCGCCTGTGTGTGCCTGTGTGTGCGTGTTGCGCCTTCGCCTGGCCCAAACAGGAACAATACTCCAAAACACAGCCCTTCCCCTCATGCAGCCCTGCAGCCTCACAGAAAAGTAGTGAGAAATCCCTTGGTGGGTCGGCCAGATTAAACTGACACTGTAATCGGCTTGGCTTTCACCTCCTTGTCCTCAACCGAAGAGAAAGGGAGAGAGGGTTGAAGGAAGAGAGGGATGGTGGGAGAGAGGGATGGTGGGAGAGCAAGAGAAATATTTAGAAAGGGGAGAGGAAGAGAGAAAGAGCAGGGAGGAAAGGAAAGAGAGGGAGCGAAGAGAAGAGGGAGGTAAATGAGAAAAAAATGAGGAAAAACAGAACAACAATTTTTCCACTCAGGGCAGAATTTGAAGAGCTTCAAAATACTGAACGCTGTAAAAGAGATATGAAGGAGTGTAGTAGAGAAACAGCAAGAGGAACGCTGGAAATGGCGGTAACAGTTGCAGACCATGTAACAGTTGCAGACCATGTAACAGAGAATATCCATCGCAGCATTGAAACCTGATGTGGGCCCTTAGCAATGATTGGCTATTCATATAGCTAATTGCACAACAATATACGCTGTAACTAGTGCCACTCAAACATAGTCTATACCCCTTTAACCAGCCATAAGACCTCTTGAATGTTCTTTGTCATAATTGGCAATGATTGATGGCATAGATGGGCCAAGGTAGAACCAAAATAGGAAAAACAAAAATACAGAACTAAGATTGCTCCTTCCTAATAATAGCGGAACCTAGACATCCTCTCTCTCTCTCTCTGTGGGAGCGTTTCCGCAGAGTATTTGGGAAGAGTGCTAAAGAGAGAAGAAGAAATAGAGTTAACAGGTATTCCCCTCAGCCTCCACACCTCTGAACAAGAGAGAAACTTTTTTATTTAACCTTTATGTAACTAGGCAAGTCAGTTAAGGACAAATTCTTATTTACAATGACGGCCTACACAGGCCAAACTCAGACGACGCTGCGAAGGGGTATAGAGCAAGCCTTGGGAGAGTCAGACAGGAAGTAGGAGGATATACTGTGAGAAAAGGTCTGTGATATATGAACAGGGCCACTTCAAAAAAGGCATAGGGAGGGGGATGCTCCGTCCTTACACCAATAAAACCAGGGGTGGTGGAGCTAGGAAAGGAGAGGAGGGAGTATCCAGGAAGAGGAGGGAGTATCCGCCCTGAAGCAAGCTTCCAGAAAATTGGAACGCAAATGGTGCTCCACCAAACTGGAAGTATTCCGACTAGCTTGGAAAGACATGCTCGATGAGCCTACTTTTCCAACCTGATTGAGGATAATAAAAACAATCCCACATTTATTTTTGATACTGTTTAAAAGCTAACTAAAAATCAGCATTCCCCAAGTGAGGATGGCCTTCAGCAGTGATTCATTAATTAACTTCTTTGACGAAAAAATCATGATCATTAGAAAGCAAATTATGGACTCTTCTTTGAATCTGCGTATTTCTCCAAAACTCTGTTGTCCTGAGTCTGCACAGGACCTAGGATCAATGGAGACACTCAAGTTTTTTAATCATGTATCTCTCGACACATTCACAAAAATAGTAATGGCCTCTAAAACCGTCCAGCTGCCTACTGGACCCTATTCCAACTAAACAACTGAAAGAGTTACTTCCTGTGCTTGGCCCTCCTATGTTGAACCTAATAAACGGCTCCCTATCCTCCGGATGTGTACCAAACTCACTAAAAGTGGCAGTAATAAACCCTCTCCTGAAAAATCCAAACCTTGACCTGGAATCATGCTTCTATCGAATCTCCCATTCCTCTCAAAAATATTAGAAAAAGCTGTTGTGCAGGAACTCACTGCCTTCCTGAAGACAAATAATGCATACGAAATGCTCCAGTCTGGTTTTAGTACCACAGTATCCCAGTACTGACACTGCACTTGTGAAGGTGGTAAATGACCTTTTAATGGCGTCAGACCAAGGCTCTGCATCCGTCTTGTGCTCCTAGACATTAGCGCTGCTTTTGACACCATTGACCATCACATTATTTTGGAGAGATTGGAAACCCTAATCGGTCTACAGGGACAAGTTATTGCCTGGTTTAAGTCTTATCTGTCAGAATCTGTGGATGGTTTGTCCTCTGACAAACCAATGGTAAGTTTCGGTGTTTCTCAAGGACCACTATTGTTTTCACTATATATTCTACCTCTTGGTGATATCATTTGGAAACAATGTCAACTTTCACTGCTATGCGGACAACACACAGCTGTACATTTCGAGGAAGCCCCAAAAATTGCCTACTCTGGAAGTGGATGGCGACAAATGTTTTCCTTTCAAACTCAGACAAAACAGAGATGCTAGTTCTAGGTCCCAAGAAACAGAGAGATCTGCTGTTTGATCTGACAAATCTAATCTTGATGGTTGTACAGTAGTCTCAAATCAAACTGAAGGACCTCAGCGTTACTCTGGACCCTGATCTCTCTCTTGACGAACATATCAAGAAAATTTCAAGGGCAGCTTTTTTCCCATCTAACATTGCAAAAAATCTAACATTTTGCCAAAAAATTACGCAAAAAAGCAAATCCATGCTTTTGTCACTTCTAGATTAGACTACAGCAATGCTCTACTCTCCGACTATCCGAATAAAGCACTAAATAAACCTTTGTCTTTACTGAAGACTCATCTCTTCAGTAGTTCCTATGATTGATTGTAGTCTAGCCCAGGGGTGCGAAGGTGAACGGCAAGGCACTGGAGTGACGAACCGCCCTTGCGGTCTCTTTCTGGACGTCTCCCTCCACTGGGATTCTATTCCTCTGACCCTATTACGGGGGCTGAGTCACTGGCTTACTAGTGCTCTGATGGGCTGATGGGTTAATGCCGGTGATATGGTAAGAAATAATATTACTCTGATGAGTGGATCAAGTGGATAGGTGAAATGTCAACACAGCTGGGACTTGTCGTCATTTCTGGAGACATGTTTTAGCAAGAGTGTAGCTAGCTAGCTATCTATACAAGTTTGGCTGGCTAGCTTGTTTGGTTGTTTATTGGTTCAGGGAGTAGGTTAGCTAGCCTCTAGCTTCGCCGGTAGAACTCCAGCATTACCGCTAAACTCTGTATTCATCCCTAATCATTAAATTCCATTGCAGAAGAGGGATGAGCATGAATGGTCCTTCGCCTTGTCGTAGCTACCGTTAGCTGTGCTCCGTAGCGATTAGCGAAGCAACCCTGACCCTGTCTTTTTCTGATTTGTTTACAGATCACGGAGTGTGGGCTATGTCTGAGAACATATGGGCTGTGTACACAGAGGAAGGTGGAAATATGCCAATATTTATAAAAAGGACCCTACGTCAGTGTTTGGAGGGTGGAAATAAACAAGCATTTCCGCACTAGGAGGGGTCCTTTAATGTTTCTAAGTAGGAAGGGATGGTCCACTATAGCATGCTATAAAAACGCCACTTTGGAAAAGTCACTCAAATGAAAGCAGTGTGTGAGTATAGTAGGGGGCACCTATAGACCGACACCAACGGGTGCCCTTTATGTTGAAACGAGGCACATCAGGTGACCCAACAACAGTTTTCTGAAAGTCAATTTCAAATCGGAGTGCTGGAAACACACCACAGCACATGCAGATGTGCAGGGCTGCTTGTCGTGTGGAGTGGATAAGGGCTGGTGGTTTGAGGGGTTCTCTCCCCCCTGCTAGGCTACACACACACACACACACACACACACACACACACACACACACACACACACACACACACACACAGCGGTCAGGGATTGATGGGTTCAGGAAAGGGCTCTTCAGCTCAGGAAGTCCATTCTGGGTCAGTCACAGTCCAGAGACCGGCCTCATCATGGGCACAGTCTGCACGTGCTCAGAGGGCCTCTACCTCATCCACACACTCATACTCTCCACACAACGCCTCACAGAAGTCAAGAGACACACACAACTTTATTCTTTTTTCATAATGTATATGTATATTTCTACCAGAAAGCATATAATCAAACCATTCCACGATTGAACACTCAAACCCACAGGCTGACACACACCGACACAGGTCAGTAAAGCAGTGACAGGCAGGCGTTATTGGTCGATACAGGGCAGAGTAGAAACCTCTAGGCAGAGGGATGAGGAGGGGTGCATACAGCAAACACATTCCAGTTATGAGAGGGAGTGTGTGTCTGCGTCAGGGCTGCATGAGGCCTTTTCTGACGGAAGCCATTACAACAAATAATTGAATGCCAAATGAAGACAAATGGTATGATTGCACTGCGAGCACAGCAGTCATTCCCCTATCTTGGCGGTTCCCATTCAAACGCATTGATCAGCTTTAGAGCCTAAGTAGCTTGCCAGGAAACTAAATGGTGGCGATCAATGCTTTTTAACAGATTATTAACTGTTGACTGGTTCTTCCAGGGTTTAAAATCAAATGGAATGGGGAGAAATAAGCTAATAAAATAATGGAATGATAACAAATGAAATTGGAATCCGTGCCTGTGGATCACTGATGATGAATGGGATAGGAAAACACACTGAGGCAGGACAGAGAGCGTGCGAGAGCGTGCGAGAGCGTGCGAGAGCGTGCGAGCTCCTGTGGTTCCCTCTGTGCCCGTTTTTCCCCAAATTCTTCAGGTTTACGAATACAAAATTGGATTAGAAGTTAGGCTCTGTCCTTGAGTCAGCATCTACACACGATACTGCACGTGGAGCGATAGAGAAGAAGTGTGCCGGTTCGATACTGTTTAAAGACTCGTACTAACCACAGTTTAGTCCACCTTGCCAACACAGCTTTCTACCCCCTGGATCTCATACCAACATATACTGTACTAACATATAGCCTAAGTGGCTGTGGATCATATCAACTCCTTATCATGGGAGCGTTGCTTAGAACGGTTGTAGCACAAAGAACAGAGGGAAGGGGAAGAAGAGACGCTGCAGAGTAATGGGGGGGGGGGTTAAGAGTGTGTGTGTGTGTGTGTGTGTGTGTGTGTGTATTAGCTTGCGTGTACAAAAAGGGGGGTTAACACCCTCCACCGATCACAAAGCACTGTAGTGTTTTACATACACAGCACAGTGTTGCCTGTGTACATGCACTGTATGTTACTGTGATCTGAGCCTGTATAGTAGTAAGTGCACTCGGAGACTCGCAAATGTATAAAAACACCAATAGGCAATGTAAGGGTTCTATGTGAATGTAAGGGTTCTATGTGAATGCATTAAAGTCTTCAGATTCAATTGAGAGATCTGGTGCAAAGAGGTTTACTACGATTAAACTACAACGCATATATAAACATATGTGTTGTTGATTTTTTCCCCCCTAATTTTGCATGCAATGTGTACATTTACTAACGGCAATGTGTACATTTACTAACGGCAACTTTTTATGAGAAATAATAATATATGTGAATATAAATTGTATTGAGCATTCAAGCGTCAGTAAGAGTCTGTTTGCATGTGCATATGGGAATGTAGATTTCTATGTGTAGGAGATTGCATGCAAGTGTGCACGAACTGGTCTTTAAAAGCTGTGTGTGCGTTGCTTGACGTTTCTCAGTTCAGCAGAACCTCATTAATTCAGAAATGGAAATCATTTCTGCATGGAGTGCACAGGAGATGAGAGCGACGGAGAGGAAGAGTACACGAGAGAGAGAGGAAGAGTACACGAGAGAGAGAGAGAGAGAGGAAGAGTACACGAGAGAGAGAGAGAGAGAGAGAGGCATGAGGAATACCAAAATGTATATTTTTGCTTATTGAAAAAAGTCTTCATGACATTGAGATTTTCAGTATATTATCATAAGGAGTGGAAAGGTGGTTATTTGGGTGGCAGTCTATCCTCTAGATCTACGGACAATTATTTGACAGTTGCCAGTGTAAATTGGTTGGTAGAAGGTGGTGTAATCAATCTAGATTTTGGTATAATACTTCGGTATATACCAAAAGTATTGAAAAATAAAAATATAGATTTAGTTCGTGAAGTGCAGAGTATAAGACGCATTACAAATTCATATGGCAATTTCTGGAAGGACTTTAGATTGCATTATGATTACTATAATCATTTAAATGATACATTGTAAAACATAACACTGAATTATTCCGGTATTGAGGTCAGAGAAATATAAAAAACGGCCAACCTCAAGAGTGTGAGGTTTGAAAGATTTTCACATCTAGTGTCACACAGGTAGTACATCATCATAGGCATAACTGTGGCCATGAAAATACATGATCACCTTTGTCATTGAAATGTACACGTGAATATTATATTGTTACTTAATTAGTGTAGCAGTCACAGTTGGTTAACAGCTACACGTTAACACTTACTGTACACATCCACTACTATTGATTAGACTAACCTTGTCAGATCGAATCCCCGAGCTGACAAGGTAAAAATCTGTCGTTCTGCCCCTGAACAAGGCAGTTAACCCACTGTTCCTAGGCCGTCATTGTAAATAAGAATTTGTTCTTAACTGACTTGCCTAGTTAAATAAAGGTTAAATCAAAAAATAAAAAGAGGGAGAAAGTCAAGGCAATATTCAATATAATGAATATGGGACCAGGGGGTAACCTATATTTTCTTACTATAGACCATATAACCTATATTATTTTTGAAAATGTGATGTTGTGAAGTAAACATGTGCATAAATAAACAAATAATTAAATAACTGGCTAGCAGGATGAATAAATAAAGAGCCATCTTCCATGGCGGAGGGCAGATCCGTGCTGAGCTTTTTAACGCAACCTCCTGCCTCCTCCAGACAATATGGAGCAGACAGTAATCTGGCCATGCACTGAGGGGATTAGAGCCTGCACAGCACAGCATAGCAGAGCCCTGTAGAGTACAGCAGCCCCCAAACCAGGTCAGGCTAGTCCCAGCATAGCACAGAGCCTCCGCAGCAAAGCACACTCTTGCCATGTCCTAGTGTATAGCGGCAGCATCCTATACAGTGGAGAGAACAAGTATTTGATACACTGCCGATTTTGCAGGTTTTCCTACTTACAAAGCATGTAGAGGTCTGTAATTTTTATCATAGGTACATGACAAAAATCCAGAAAATCACATTGTATGATTTTTTAATAATTAATTTGCATTTTATTGCATGACATAAGTATTTGATCACCTACCAACCAATAAGAATTCCAGCTCTCACAGACCTGTTAGTTTTTCTTTATAAAATACACCTGTCCACACACTCAATCAAACAGACTCCAACCTCTCCACAATGGCCAAGACCAGAGAGCTGTGTAAGGACATCAGGGATAAAATTGTAGACCTGCACAAGGCTGGGATGGGCTACAGGACAATAGGCAAGCAGCTTGGTGAGAAGGCAACAACTGTTGGCGCAATTAATAGAAAATGGAAAAAGTTCAAGATGACGGTCAATCTCCCTCGGTCTGGGGCACCATGCAAGATCTCACCTCGTGGGGCATCAATGATCATGAGGAAGGTGAGGGATCAGCCCAGAACTACACGGCAGGACCTGGTCAATGACCTGAAAAGAGCTGGGACCACAGTCTCAAAGAAAACCATTAGTAACACACTACGCCGTCATGGATTAAAATCCTGCAGCGCACACAAGGTCCCCCTGCTCAAGCCAGCGCATGTCCAGGCCCGTCTGAAGTTTGCCAATGACCATCTGGATGATCCAGAGGAGGAATGGGAGAAGGTCATGTGGTCTGATGAAACAAAAATACAGCTTTTTGGTCTAAACTCCACTCGCCGTGTTTGGAGGAAGAAGAAGGATGAGTACATCCCCAAGAACACCATCCCAACCGTGAAGCATGGAGGTGGAAACATCATTCTTTGGGGATGCTTTTCTGCAAAGGGAACAGGACGACTGCACCGTATTGAGGGGAGGATGGATGGGTCCATGTATCGCGAGATGTTGGCCAACAACCTCCTTCCCTCAGTAAGAGCATTGAAGATGGGTAGCCAGGGCAACTAAGGAGTGGCTCCGTAAGAAGCATCTCAAGGTCCTGGAGTGGTCTAGCTAGTCTCCAGACCTGAACCCAATAGAAAATCTTTGGAGGGAGCTGAAAGTCCGTATTGCCCAGCGACAGCCCCGAAACCTGAAAGATCTGGAGAAGGTCTGTATGGAGGAGTGGGCCAAAATCCCTGCTGCAGTGTGTGCAAACCTGGTCAAGAACTACAGGAAACGTATGCTCTCTGTAATTGCAAACAAAGGTTTCTGTACCAAAAATTAAGTATTTGATACATCAGAAAAGCAGAACTTATGTCATGCAACAAAATGCAAATTAATTACTTAAAAATCATACAATGTGATTTTCTGGATTTTTGTTTTAGATTCCGTCGCTCACAGTTGGAGTACCTATGATAAAAATTACAGACTTCTACAGGCTTTGTAAGTGGGAAAACCTGCAAAATCGGCAGTGTATCAAATACTTGTTCTCCCCACTGTATATAAAGAACATTATCTGATCTAAACCTTTCACACAGAAACGTAACTACAAAGGTTGGAAGCTCAGGCAATGTACCATCGAAGACAAGGCAGAGTTAAAGCAATTTGTGACTTTAAAATGTTGGATTCCGGTCCTCTCAGAATCAGAAGAACTAAGATTAACCCCAGTACAGCTCTGCTCTGACCCCTGGCCTGTCTGGCAAACACAACACAACAGCCACATGAAACACACACCGGGACTGAATACACAGAATAACAGATGACTCCTTACACAGTGCAACAGTGCTATGTAAACACATCTAGAACAGCTGTGAGATAACCAGCAATAATAATTTTATATTGATAATACTACATTATATGCAGAGTATATGACTGGTACATTGCTGTTTGTTGGTCATCTTAGCAGCCTTAAAATCAGAGATTCTAATTGAAGAAAGAGATATGTCTGTGCTGTATTGTGTGATGCTGTGCCACTAGGCCTGTAGTCAGCAGCATTAGGACACAGTGGTTGACTTTACAGGGAACAGTACCATGCTGGGGCAGTCCTCTCACTGTGTGTGTGTATGTGTGGTGTGTGTGTGTCCTGCCAGTCTTACATGAGCACAGCCTGATTCAATGTGATCTGAGAGAGACCCTCAGTGCTGTGTCAGATGTGTGGCCCCCTCATCTCCTACACCTCTGTCCGAGGTTAACGACACGTTAAAACTACAGGCCATAGGAAGGGATTTCACTAGCCGCCCATCCCCCTCTTCCCCAAAACTCGTAAATATTGCACTATAAATTGTGCCTTTCTGTATTATACTTATGCTAAACATTTTATTCAATTCTACTGAGTCATTTACTTTATGTTCATATTCTTATCTTTTATTGTTTCTTATTGCAAGTAAGAATTTCATTGGAGGGTGTATACCATGTGTATATCATGTGTATCCTGCAGGTGTATATCATGCGTATCCTGCAGGTGTATATGACGTGTATCCTGCAGGTGTATATGACGTGTATCCTGCAGGTGTATATGACGGGTATCCTCTAGGTGTATATCACGTGTATCCTGCAGGTGTAGATCATAGGTATCCTGCAGGTGTATATCATGTGTATCCTGCAGGTGTATATCACGTGTATCCTGCAGGTGTAGATCATACGTATCCTGCAGGTGTATATCACGTGTATCCTCTAGGTGTATATCATATGCATCCTGTAGGTGTACAGTTGAAGTCGGAACTTTACATACACTTAGGTTGAAGTCATTAAAACACATTTTTCAACCATTCCACAGATTTCATGTTAACAAACTAAGTCGGTTAAGACATCTACTTGTGCATAACACAAGTAATTCTTCCAACAATTGTTTACAGACAGATTATTCCAGTGGGTCAGAAGTTTACATACACTAAGTTGACTGTGTCTTTAAACAGCTTGATAAATTCCAGAAAATGATGTCATGGCTTTAGAAGCTTCTGACAGACTAATTGACATCATTTGAGTCAATCGGAGGTGTACCTGTGGATGTATTTCAAGGCCTACCTTCAAACTCAGTGCCTCTTTGCTCGACATCATGGGAAAATCAATAGAAATCAGCAAAGACCTCAGAAACAAAAATATGTAGAACTCCACAAGTCTGGTTCATCCTTGGGAGCAATTTCCAAACACCTGAAGGTACCACGTTCATCTGTACAAACAGTACGCAAGTATAAACACCATGGGACCACGCAGCCGTCATACCGCTCAGGAAGGAGACACGTTCGGTCTCCTAGAGATGAACGTATTTTGGTGCGAAAAGTGCAAATCAATCCCAGAACAACCGCAAAGGACCTTGTGAAGATGCTGGAGGAAACAGGTACAAAGGTATCTATATCCAAAGTAAAACGAGTCCTATATTGACAGAATCTGAAAGGCCGCTCAGCAAGAAAGAAGCCACTTCTCCAAAACCGCCATAAAAAGCCAGACTACGGTTTGCAACTGCACATGGGGAGAAAAAAACATACTTTTTGGATAAATGTCCTCTGGTCTGATGAAACAAAAATATAACTGTTTGTTATGTTTGGAGGAAAAAGAGGGAGGCTTGCAAGCCGAAGAACACCATCCCAACCGTGAAGCATGGGGGTGGCAGCATTCCGTTGTGGGGGTGCTTTGCTGCAGGAGTGACTGGTGCACTTCACAAAATAGATCATGAGGAAGGAAAGTTATGTGGATATATTGAAGCAACATGCAAATGGGTCTTGAAAATGGACAAGCATACTTCCAAAGTTGTGGCAAAATGTCTTAAGGACAACAAAGTCAAGGTATTGGAATGGCCATCACAAAGCCCTGACCTCAATGCTATAGAAAATCTGTGGGCAGAACTGAAAAAGCGTGTGTGAGGAAGGAGGCCTACAAACCTGACTCAGTTACACCAGTTCTGTGAGGAGGAAATTCACCCAACTTATTGTGGGAAGCTTGTGGAAGGCTACCTGAAACATTTGACCCAAGTTAAACAATTAAAGGCAATGCTACCAAATACTAATTGAGTGTATGTAAACTTCTGACCCACTGGGAATGTGATGAAAGAAATAAAAGCTGAAATAAATCATTCTCTCTACTATTATTCTGACATTTCACATTCTTAAAATAAAGTGGTGATCCTAACTGACCCAAGACAGGGAATTTTTATTAGGATTAAATGTCAGGAATTGTGAAAAACTTAAATGTATTTGGCTAAGGTGTATGTAAACGTCCAACTTCAACTGTATATCATGTGTATCCTGTACATGAGACTAATAAAACTTGAAACACATGGCCGTGTCACACCACACAGATGAAGACACACTGTTATGTTGATAATGAGTACTGGTTCTTACAGACCAAGGGGAGAGAGCTGGATTTAATAAAAATAAAAAATAAGTTGTTGCATGTTTTTGTGCCATTTTGGCTGATTCAGCATGAATTGGAGCCAAAGCTCCTGAAAAGGCACTTGCTTACTCACACACCCACTCTCGAGAGCACACAAACACCAGGCTCAGTGGCTCCCACATAGTATGTGTCTGCGTGGGGACGAGGTGCTGATAGAAGCTCTGCCCCGGTGCACATGCATCCCCTTATTGCTATCCTGGGCATATTTACAGACAGTGACTTTAATGCACAATAATGATAATTTTTATACCATGTACTTCCCCAGCCTTTCACTGAGAGCGTAACGGCTCCCCACTGACCTGGTGATTACCTCTGTGGCTGCCAAAACACCTGGCTCCCACCGCCGGCCTCCCCCCTTTACCTACTGGAGAGACGCCTCGCCAACACCCCCAGGTTCTCCTCATGGCTCTGTGTGTGTGTGTGTGTGTGTGTGTGTGTGTGTGTGTGTGTGTGTGTATGTGTGTGTGTGAAGCAGTGAGGGATGAGGTACTCACTTTTTATCGTGATTCTTTCCATCATTTTGACGAAACACTAACAAGGAAAATGTAGTTTTCCAAATATAGCCAAACCTAACCAAAAACACCTTCATTATCCACTATACATTCTAAATGTTATTATAGCAACAATAGAAAATCCAGACAGAGGCTTCAATTGGACCTCTCTGTGTTTACTCTGCCTGTTCAAAATATAGGGAGTACGTCTGCATTTAGGAGAATTTTAATTACAAATAATTGTTTTTGTCAGTTGCACATCTCAGCCATTCATTCTCAGGAGGAGTGGGTTTATCTTGCTACTTGACTCAATGAGACTTAAGCAGTTGGGGTGCCCAGCTGGTATTTGAGACCTGTTACATTGGTAGGCCTTGCGTGGCACAGCTAGGCAGCACTACAGCAACAGAGCAGATCCACAGAGTGGCGGCAGCACTGCCAGCCCAGGCCTGCCAACTACACGGCTGCCCGCTGACTCCTCGCTCTCTCTCTATGTCTGGGAGTGAGTGAGAGAGAGGGGAGAGAGGGGGAGATTGTTCATGGTTCTCTGCTCATCATTCCTGTACAGAGTGCAGTTGAAACAAATACAAAAAGAAAAGAAAAACATGATGACAATGTAGGAGAGGAAGTGTATAAAGGGTCAGAATGGGAAAATTAGGTGAGTGACAAAGCAAAGATGATATCAAAGAGGCTTGTTAGCTCATTCACTAATCAGCAGCAAACCATTACTCTGTATACACTTCATACACCTAGATACTCCCCTGCTCATCGTTTTAAAGTTGTCAAACACCTAGCTGGATTGTGATGTGTACTCTTGGACCATAAAACCCAATCAAACGTGTTATATTAAACGAGGCAGTAGCTCAAACAGATTCGATTGGGGATTTGTGTGGGAGAGAAAAAAGCCTTCCCTCTACAACTCCCAACAGCGATAACAAACATGTGTCTGAAGATCCATTTCAGTCCCGTGGAATTAACTGACAATCCATATCAACATCAGTGTTAGCTCTCCAATGAGGGGGGGCATCGCCACTGTTTCTTCCCAGCCTTGCTGTGAGATGAGACACAAGAGCTCTACAGGTGTTGGAGTGACTATATGGCATGACCAGGTTGACCATGGGTCTTCTACACAAGAGCTGGAGTAGACACTCATTACCATCTCAAAGAGGTTACCCTCTCTTCCCATCTCCCGCCTCAGCGAGAGGGGAAGTGCACCGTGATAACAACAGGTGGCCTGTGTCGGAACGTTGCCTACGGAAATGTTAGGCTTCCCAAAAGCAGACGCAGCAGCATTATTTGTGTAATGGCAGAAATGTATGCCAATTTCTGCAGGCGGGGTATTTTTTCACAATGGTGTGTGTGGACGTGGTTGGAGTGTGGCCAGCCCCTGGACTTCAAAGAATTGTGTAACTGTAGATCAAACAGTGCCAGTAGGAGATGAGCGGATCTGTGAATGGGCTGCTCCAGACAGGATGGCACGGCTACACGCACAACTCTGACTCAGGGGCAACCCTGGCCCTCGCCAATCTGTGCTCTCCACTCCCCTTCCTTCTAACAGGGCACTGATGGAGCTTCCTCCTATAGAATAAACTCCACACCAATAACTCCACACAATTTCTCCACTAGACAATTTCTCAAAAGCTTTCCCACAGTTTGAGTAACACTATTAAATATTGTGTGGCATGCATTAACATCCATTATCTGCAGAGTGTTATCTCCACCCCACATTCCTAGAACTATTGAGATGAAATACCACCAACCAACCGCATGGTTATGTGTTGCCCAGAATGATCCTGCAAATTATATAAACAAAAGGCATTCAGAATTCTGTCACTCCCAGACCTACAGTCGACCATACAGCTCGGGGGCACAGATTTGTTCTGAGTTTCAGCTAGGAAACGTCTACACAGAGATACATACAGAGACATGAGAAGCTGACTGGTCCTTTGATTACAGGCAGAGAGAAGAGAGGATGGGTGACAACAACAGTAAACACAGAGCAGAAAGACAGCCCCGCTCATTCACGGGTGTCATCCCACAGCCAAGAGACACAAACTGTTTGATAGCTAGGGAAAATAGAGGACAGGAAGATGGGGAACCTGCCAGAGTAGCACTGAGAGAAAGAGAGGAAAGGAGAAAGAGAGAAAGAGATGGGGCATGCCATTACAGTGTGTACACATCACCATAATGCAGTGGGATATGTATGAATTCTCCCCCACCCTCTCCCTCGCCCCCTCCCTCTCCATTCCACTTCTCTCTTTCCCCTGAGCGAGCCAGATTACCCAATCAATCACCTCAGACGGGGGGGGGGGGGGGTTAGCAGAGTGAGAAAGGTACTGGAGGGGGGGGGTTAGCAGAGTGAGAAAGGGACTGGAGGGGGGGGGGTTAGAGTGAGAATGGGACTGGAGGGGGGGGGGTTAGCAGAGTGAGAAAGGGACTGGAGGGGGGGGGTTAGCAGAGTGAGAATGGGACTGGAGGGGGGGGGTTAGCAGAGTGAGAAAGGGACTGGAGGGGGGGGGGGTTAGCAGAGTGAGAAAGGGACTGGAGGGGGGGGTTAGCAGAGTGAGAAAGGGACTGGAGGGGGGGGGGGGGGTTAGCAGAGTGAGAAAGGGACTGGAGGGGGGGGGGGTTAGCAGAGTGAGAAAGGGACTGGAGGGGGGGGGTTAGCAGAGTGAGAAAGGGACTGGAGGGGGGGGGAGTTAGCAGAGTGAGAAAGGGACTGGAGGGGGGGGGGTTAGCAGAGTGAGAAAGGGACTGGAGGGGGGGGGGGTTAGCAGAGTGAGAAAGGGACTGGAGGGGGGGGGGGTTAGAGTGAGAATGGGACTGGAGGGGGGGTTAGAGTGAGAAAGGGACTGGAGGGGGGGGGGGGGTTAGCAGAGTGAGAAAGGGACTGGAGGGGGGGGGGTTAGCAGAGTGAGAAAGGGACTGGAGGGGGGGGTTTAGCAGAGTGAGAAAGGGACTGGAGGGGGGGGGTTAGCAGAGTGAGAAAGGGACTGGAGGGGGGGGGGTTAGCAGAGTGAGAAAGGGACTGGAGGGGGGGGGGGGGTTAGCAGAGTGAGAAAGGGACTGGAGGGGGGGGGGTTAGAGTGAGAATGGGACTGGAGGGGGGGTTAGAGTGAGAAAGGGACTGGAGGGGGGGGGGGGGGTTAGCAGAGTGAGAAAGGGACTGGAGGGGGGGGGGGGTTAGCAGAGTGAGAAAGGGACTGGAGGGGGGGGTTTAGCAGAGTGAGAAAGGGACTGGAGGGGGGGGGTTAGCAGAGTGAGAAAGGGACTGGGGGGGGATGTTAGCAGAGAGTGAGAAAGGGACTGTGAACCACACCTAAGAGAAATTGAGGCAAGAGAATGAGAGAGAGAGAGATTTTTTTTAAGGACAGAAGGTGAGCCGCAGGATATACAGGGGCAAAGAGAAGGGTTAATTAAACCGACTCATTGGAGAAAAAAAAAAAATGGGAAAGTGAGCACCTGTTGTAGACGAAAGAAAAGGGTGGCCTCTCAATGGTTGTTTATAGAGAAGTGCCCCCCCCCCCAGGCCACCTGTTTCAGTCCTGCTGGACACTCCAGTCTGCCACAGCTTGGCTACATCTCAAATGACACCCTATTCCCTATGAAGTGCACTTCTGACCGAACCATAAAAGGGAATAGATAAGTGTCATTCGAGACACATCCCACACCATTTGCCTTCCCTGACACCCAGGCAAACCCCTACATTATACCACCTACTGTATATTCCCTGCCTCTATTCCTCTGACAAGAGGTTATCACACTTAGATAATCAAGTCAGCGCAGGTGTCAAAGTGACATTTTACAATAGAAAATCCTGTCACACCGACTAACATCATGAATGTCATTACTGCCTGATGCAAGAGGGCCTGTTTTGAGACTCACAGCAAAGTTATGGAGTTCTTTGTATGGATGAGGAGTTCTGGTCACAACTCAACAGCCCAGGGACAGGCCAAATCAATGCTTAAAATGAAAACTTGGAAGAGTTCAGGGCTCAATCATAAGCAGTTGCTATTTTTCATAATTATCAGAAACAAAATAAGAAATTGACTTCATCATCTGCCTTTACTTGTCTATTGAAAGGTTCCCTACCTCCATTGACAGGCGAGTCTCCCTCATAGCGGTCTGAATGATCAGTCAATCCACAAATCACAGACAAGCATGGTACTGCTTTTTGAATGACGCACTACTGTCACCATATCAGTGAGACTTTCGGAAGTGCTGATGTCACAGTAGCAAAAACCGCAGACGTGTGGGGTCATGAACTCTAGATTATGCAAAAAGCAAAGTCTGTAACGACGGGGGGAGGGGGGCTGCCAGCATTATCATTTCCTGCTAGTGTGTGTTTGACTTTCTTCATAATTTATGCCTCTGTTCCTTTCATCATGCAGTTAGAATTACCAAAAGACGTCTCATTATTTTATAAAAAAAAAACATTTCCTCCACAAGCCAATCCTCTTTTGAGGAACATCCAAATGCAAGTAGGAACGACTTATGAGTGTGGATTTTCAATTAGTAGGTTTACATGAGTGAACACAGTTTCAACAATTAGGAAGAAAAGAAAATACCAAACAAACCTACTAAGGCTGTGTTTCACTTCCATGTTCAGTATAACAGTGTGGTGTGTTTAGGGAGTGTGTGTGTAGGTTTGTATCACGTTTTTCCATGCAGGGGTGCAGAATCCTCCAGTTCCGGGAGCCCAGCCAGAGTCACAATCCAGGGATTAGCCATGAACCATCCCTAAGATTTGAGGATTAGCTAATTATATTCTATTATCTTCTCCAAACTGGAGGGCCTACAAAGTCTTCCTCTTTGGCCCCAGGAGACCGAAACAGGAGATCGTTTTAGTAATGGTGGATTCCTTCTTACTAGCCAGGGCCACCATCATGTCTTTGGACAACATCCCCACTCCTCAAAAATATCCTGACACTGAACCAGCCAGTCAGAGATAGTATCTAAAATGTGTCTAACACCAGAGAGAAGGTCTTCTGTTTCTCCTGTGAAAGTGACTTACTGGAGTTGTGTTGTTATGAGCCGGGCCGCGATAGCGAATTGAACAGGCTGCTGGTCCAGAGGGGTTGGAAGGGCTGGAGTTAATCAGAGAGACCGGCCGCAGCGCAGCAACCCGAGGGATTGCTGCGCTCCAGCTCCCCAGGCCACACACCCTCACGGCTGTCCCACCCCCACATTGCTCACAACACCTCTGTTGAGACAATCAGCGACCCCCTCCCCACTTCCGCCTCTGCTCCCTCTGGTCTGGTCCTCAACACCCCCCTTCCCCCCACCTCCCCACCTGGGCTGGCTTCACCACCAACCAAGTGAAGAGAGATTTAGAGATTACATCAGTGGAAAGCGGCGGGCCCTGATGGCATCAGCCCAAGGGTGCTTAGGGTCTGTGCTGACCAATTGTGTGGAATACTCCAGTGACACTTCAACCTTAGCCTGAGCCTTGAAAGGTTCCCTGTGCTGTGGAAAACATCCTGCCTGGTCCCAGTGCCCAAGAAGGCGCACCCCAGTGTCCTGAATGACTTCAGACCTGTAGCGCTAACATCCCACATCATGAAGACTCTGGAAAGGTTAGTCCTCGCTCACCTCAGACCCCTGGTGTGTACATCACTGGACCCCCTGCAGTTCACTTATCAGCGCAACTTCCAGACTCACATCAACCATCTCCAATCCAAAATTAAATCCAGAATTGGCTTCCTATTTCGCAACAGAGCCTCCTTCACTCATGCTGCCAAACATGCCCTTGTAAAACTGACTATCCTACCGATCCTTGATTTTGGCGATGTCATTTACAAACTAGCCTCCAACACTCTACTTAGCAAATTGGATGTAGTCTATCACAGTGCCATCCGTTTTGTCACCAAAGCCCCATACACTACCCACCACTGCGACCTGTATGCTCTCGTTGGCTGGCCTTCATTATATATTCGTCGCCAAACCCACTGGCTCCAGGTCATCTACAAGTCTTTGTTAGGTAAATCCCCGCCCTATCTCAGCTCACTGGTCACTATAGCAACACCCACCCGTAGCATGCGCTCCAGCAGGTTTATCTCTCTGGTCACCCCCAAAGCCAACACCTCCTTTGGCCGCCATTCCTTCCAGTTCGCTGCTGCCAATGACTGGAACGAATTGCAAAAATCATTGAAGCTAGAGGTTCCTATCTCCCTCAATAACTTTAAGCATCAGTTGTCAAAGCTGCTTATCGATCACTGCACCTGTATATAGCCCTTCTGTATATAGCCCACACTACTACCTCATCCCTATATTTATTTTTGTTTATTTCACTAATCTTGCACTCCAGTATCTCTATTTGCACATCAAAATTTGCACATCCTTCATTCCTGTGTTAATGATGATAATTCTGTAATTTATTTTACCACTATAGTCTATTTATTGTCCTACCTCCTAACCTTACTGCATTTTTGCACTACATTTTGCACTCTGTATATAGATTTTCTATTGTGTTTTTTTTTTTTTTTTTTGACTGTTTGTTTAATGTGTAACTCTGTGTTGTTTTTGTCGCACTGCTTTGCTTTGTCTTGGCCAGGTCGCAGTTGCAAATGAGAACTTGTTCTCAACTGACCTACCTGGTTAAATAAAGGTGAAATAAATAAAATAAAAATATCAGGGTGGATGATGCAATCATCTAATTTCTGCAGAGGGCCTACTCTCACCTGGACAACTCAGGTTGCACTGTGAGGGTTATGTTTATTTACTTCTTCAGTGCCTTTCAAAACCATTCAGCCCCTGCTACTGGGTGAGAAGATGAGGCTACAGAGCTGTGTGTCAGAACAGGGAGTGAGCAACACAGGCGCCCCTCAGGGAACGGTCTTGTTCCCCTTCCTGTTCACCCTCTACACCTTGGATTTCAGATACAACTCTGAAACATGCCACCTACAGAAGATCTCGGATGACTCCGCAAATGTAGGGTGCATCAGGGGTGGGCAGTAGGAGGAGTACAGGAGCACAATCAATTACTTTGTGGTGTGGTGTGAGCAGAACCACCTTCAGCTCATCATCAGCAAAACAAAGGCGATGGACTTCGGGAGAACCAAGGCCCAACCGAATGCAGTCCCTATACAGGGGATGGATGTGGAAATGGTTGGGTCATACAAGTTCCTGGGAGTCCATATGGACAACAGGCTGGTAACACCGGGGCTCTGTACAAAAAGGGCCAGAGCCGACTCTACTTTCTGAGGAGGCTCAGGTCCTTCAACATGTGCAGTAAACATTTCTACCAGTGCCATCTTTTTTGCAGTGGTGTGCTGGGGCGCCAACATAAAGGCTGGTGATGCTTCTCGGGTAAATAAGCTGATCAGGAAGGCTAGCTCTGTTCTGGGGATTTATCTGTAATTAAACCATGCACTACGGACTGTATTTTAAGGGAATTAATATTATTACCCTAAATTATATCATACCCACATTTAGCTATTTAAGTATCTCTTCCTATAATTTATCTGTACAGTTAATGTAACCATGCAAATATTCACTTACCTGTACATTTAACCACACTGTATATTAAGTAAACTACTATTACCCTCACTTATATCATAGGCACATTTAGCCATTTAAGTATTTCTCTGCCATCGACCTGTATATTATAGTTAACCATGCAAATATTCCTTATTTATCTATATCAACTTGCAATATTTTTCATCTTTTTTTGTATAATGTATAGTGTACATATTCAGCCATTCACCCATACTATGCAATGTCTTTTCATAGCTTTTTGCACTCCAGACTTGTATTTTTATACTTTTTCATACTGCCGCACTATGTATCATGTATCATTTATTGGTCTTTTGTGTATTTTCGTTCTGGCATTTTGCAGCTGCCCTGTGTTCTTTTGTAGCTGCTTGGCGAAGAAATGTCCCCTCGGGGTCAATAAAGTATCTACAGTGGGGAGAACAAGTATTTGATACACTGTCGATTTTGCAGGTTTTCCCACTTACAAAGCATGTAGAAGTCTGTAATTTTTATCATAGGTACACTTCAACTGTGAGAGACGGAATCTAAAAAATCCAGAAAAATCACATTGTATGATTTTTAAATAATTAATTTGCATTTTATTGCATGACATAAGTATTTGATCACCTACCTTCCAGTAAGAATTCCGGCTCTCACAGACCTGTTAGTTTTTCTTTAAGAAGCCCTCCTGTTCTCCACTCATTACCTGTATTAACTGCACCTGTTTGAACTCGTTACCTGTATAAAAAGACACCTGTCCACACACTCAACCAAACAGACTCCAACCTCTCCACAATGGCCAAGACCAGAGAGCTGTGTAAGGACATCAGGGATAAAATTGTAGACCTGCACAAGGCTGGGATGGGCTACAGGACAATAGGCAAGCAGCTTGGTGAGAAGGCAACAACTGTTGGCGCAATTATTAGAAAATGGAAGAAGTTCAAGATGACGGTCAATCTCCCTCGGTCTGGGGCACCATGCAAGATCTCACCTCGTGGGGCATCAATGATCATGAGGAAGGTGAGGGATCAGCCCAGAACTACACGGCAGGACCTGGTCAATGACCTGAAGAGAGCCTGGACCACAGTCTCAAAGAAAACCATAAGTAACACACTACGCCGTCATGGATTAAAATCCTGTAGCGCACGCAAGGTCCGCCTGCTCAAGCCAGCGCATGTCCAGGCCCGTCTGAAGTTTGCCAATGACCATCTGGATGATCCAGAGGAGGAATGGGAGAAGGTCATGTGGTCTGATGAGACACAAATAGAGCTTTTTGGTCTAAACTCCACTCACCGTGTTTTGAGGAAGAAGAAGGATGAGTACAACCCCAAGAACACCATCCCAACCGTGAAGCATGGAGGTGGAAACATCATTCTTTGGGGATGCTTTTCTGCAAAGGGGACAGGACGACTGCACCGTATTGAGGGGAGGATGGATGGGGCCATGTATCGCAAGATCTTGGCCAACAACCTCCTTCCCTCAGTAAGAGCATTGAAGATGGGTCGTGGCGGCTGGGTCTTCCAGCATGACAACAACCCAAAACACACAGCCAGGGCAACTAAGGAGTGGCTCCGTAAGAAGCATCTCAAGGTCCTGGAGTGGCCTAGCCAGTCTCCAGACCTGAACCCAATAGAAAATCTTTGGAGGGAGCTGAAAGTCCGTATTGCCCAGCGACAGCCCCGAAACCTGAAGGATCTGGAGCAGGTCTGTATGGAGGAGTGGCCAAAATCCCTGCTGCAGTGTGTGCAAACCTGGTCAAGAACTACAGGAAACGTATGATCTCTGTAATTGCAAACAAAGGTTTCTGTACCAAATATTAAGTTCTGCTTTTCTGATGTATCAAATACTTACGTCATGCAATAAAATGCAAATTAATTACTTAAAAATCATACAATGTGATTTTCTGGATTTTTGTTTTAGATTCCGTCACTCACAGTTGAAGAGTACCTATGATAAAAATTACAGACTTCTACATGCTTTGTAAGTGGGAAAACCTGCAAAATCGGCAGTGTATCAAATACTTGTTCTCCCCACTGTATCTAGCTATTGAAACATTTCATGTTATGCATTTTCTTACAGTCCAACCTTCTTGATAACCTACTCAATCCATCCATCCAATAGAAATATACAGCTAAACATCTTGAATTATAACAAACTCTTGCCGACCACCAACAACAATCATCATTTCCTGTCAAATGATATTGATGACCAGTGATATTGATGTACTTCTTTCACACACAGAGCCCGCTCAGTCCATCAATCCGGAGGTCATCGGACGAATGAATACACTCTGACCCTTTGAACTTCAGCCAGGTCAGAGGTCAAGGGAAACTGGACATTAATCCGTGAACTAGAACAAAAGAGCAGGATATCTGAGCCCCAGCGGCATTCCCCAGAGCCCCACAGCGTCCACACTGATTGACCACCCTGGGCTGAGCACTGGGTAGGACAGACCCCCTCAGAGGACTTTGGACTGGAGCCCCACATCTGGTCAATGGAGCGGAGGGATGAAGTCTCAAGGACACGTGTGTGTGGATCGTATGGGTTATGTGTGCACGCGTCACTAAAAGCTTGTGAGCGAACATTGCTTTATTTATTTGTTCAGTGCCTATGTCACATTTAGATGTGGGTAAGTACTCCCTTTTCTAGGGCGTCCTAACCACCAGTCCTGCTACCAACCCAGTTAGTTTGTGGTCAGAGTTAGCATGCAAGGGAGCTGAAGGTTGAGACACCCAGGTAGCTAACTACCTCAGGAGACAGGCTAGGTGTTGGGAATGATTAGGCATATAGATTAATTGGGGACACTTGTCAGCTTTAATTAACCATGGGCTTTAATTAACCATGTAATTAATCTTATGCTGGTGTAATAGACACTCAAAACAAATGAGTCTGGTCTGATGAGGTCTGGTCTGATGAGGTCTGGTCTGATGAGGTCTGGTCTGATCATACTTGTCAGACTACAGTGCAGGAATAGAACCATCATAATCCATTTACAGTTTCAGAGCTCCCCTAACTGCCCAGGTGAATGATAAGCTAGTAGTAATACAGTCTGACCAACATATCCTATTAGCTGCATAACCCTTACTTTAAATGTATTAAAAGGGTATGTATGTAATAACACTATTTAGCATAGCCAAAAAAACTGAAAAGGATAATTCTACACTCAAGTATAGCTGTGATAACAAATAAAACAGATTTGCCTTGAGTGAGGCAAATGAAGTCTGAGAGGACTGCATCTTAACCTTCAATCATTCAGGTCCTGCCAATGAGCTAGAGGTCACAATTAGTGGGCTCATTAACATGGTCATTTGCAGTCCAAGAGCTGTGTCAACAAAGAGCCTCCTTTTGTAAGCCAGCCACTCTGAGGCCCTCCACACGTTCAGGCAGCACATCAATGCTAACGCCAGCGGAAGCTCAAGCTCTTCTACAGATGAGAGGGTCAGGGAGGGCAAGCCCATGGCCCCCAGGCCTCCCCCAATCGGCCCCCAACCATCCATCCGCCCTAGCATTGCACTTAATCCAGGCCAACAGCTCACCCAGCTGCTTTATTTGCTCTGACCTTTATTGAAAACATGAGAAGGCCAATAAAAGCCTTGCAGCGGCCTGACATTTCACCTTCAGCTGACAGTTTAGGTAAAGCTCTAAGGGGTCACAGGGAGGAAGTAAGGGAGGTAGCAAGGACACCGTTTCACTGTGCTTAGGAGGATAGAACCTATTGCAGTAAGAGACGCTACAGAGAACAAAAAAAACTACATTCATATCGTGACCAAAACAATCATATGCAAAAGTATACATTTGAGATTTAAAAAATAACATAGATAACAGATAGACATTCTATAGCCCACGCACAAATCACCTACACATGAAGACGGCCACCAGTGCCTCTGACAACACCAGTGACAGGTTGACTCACATAATCGTGGAAAGCCTTGGCCTCGCTGGAATGTTCGCATGTCTCCCTCCGGTCCGGAGCAGCGCAGTACAGATCCCAGAATACACTGTGGGGAGAGGAGAAGAGAGACATGCAGGGCTTTAAAAAGAAAATTTAAAAGTTCTTGACATTTTCCGGATTGACTGACCTTAAATTAATGATGGACTGTCGTTTCTCTTTGCTTATTTGAGCGGTTCTTGCCATAATATGGACTTGGTCTTTTACCAAATAGGGCTATCTTCTGTATACCACCCCTACCTTGTCACAACACAACTGATTGGCTCGAACGCATTAAGAAGGGAAGAAATTCCACAAATTAACAGGTGTGCCTTTTTTTAAAGTGAATTGAAATGCATTCCAGGTGACTACCTCATGAAGCTGGTTGAGAGAATGCCAAGAGTGTGCAAAACTGTAATCAAGGCAAAGGGTGGCTACTTTGAAGAATATCAAACATAAAATATATTTTGATTTGTTACTGTATGTGTATGTGTGAACCGTGACACTAAAAGACCATCTATCCATGGAGACCACATCTATGACTAAGTGAAAGTTGATCAAGCTGAAGTTATAAAGGGAATAAAAGAACCAAAGAAAAAAAATAGATTATAGTCCATTGCTCGCCTCAGCGCTTCAGCAAAGTGAGGTCATCTAATCAAACCATCTCATGTAGCTCTCGTTCTGCTTGGTCAGAGCTGCAGGCCAATGATCTATTAGGCAGGATATTTGTTAATTAAGGCATATCCAGCCCTTAAGGGGTGCAGGGGGAACCAGGTTCCAATCCAAATGCATGCTTAATTACTTAATTAAGCACCTTTTTAACTAGTCCACATTAAATTGTTCTTTCATCTAAGATATTGATTTAATGGATAGTACATAAGATGCTGATCTGACTGGGGCTCAAGAGAAATGTTACGCTTTTCCCAAACCATACAAAGACTTATATTCCATGATATGCACGCTTTCTGCTGAGGCGGCGAAACCAGACTTTTAACAAGGTGTGAAACGCTGAGCACTTGATATGACTGCAAAATGGAGCAGAAATATTAGCTGATAACCCATAACTGTGTAAGATATTTTGTTACAATTCGTAGAGTGATGCTAAACATTTGTATTTACTGCACATGGAAGGTACATTCTTATATACCGTCTTATTACTGTGTAAGAACAGTGAAGTATAGATAAGATACAACGACAACAGAGAGAGAGAGACACAGAGAGACAGAGACAAACAAGCACATCTGCTGAAGAAGTACTACTTTCTACAAGCCCCTGGCCTTTGCTCTCAGGTGTGCACTGTCTGGTCAGCTGAACAGGCTGATGCACAGCACAGAGAAAGAGAGGAGAGAGAGTGAGAACAGAGGTGTGTGTGTGTGTGTGTTGAGGGGGTCATGAAGCCTGGCCCTCAGTCACTTGACAATAAAGCCAGGCTCATCATCATACAGTTGAAGTCGGAAGTTTACATACACCTTAGCCAAATACATTTTTCACAATTCCTGACAATTTAATCCTAGTAAAAAATCCCTGTCTTAGGTCAGTTAGGATCACCACTTTATTTTAAGAAAGTGAAATGTCAGAATAATAGTAGAGAGAATGATTTATTTAAGCTTTTATTTCTTTCATCACATTCCCAGTGGGTCAGAAGTTTACACACAGTCGTGGTCAAACGTTTTGAGAATGACAAGTATTGGTCTCCAAAACGTTTGCTGCTTCAGTGTTCTTAGATCTTTGTCAGTAGATACTATGGTACACTGAAGTATAATTACAAGTATTCCATAAGTGTCAAAGGCTTTCATTGACAATGACATTCAGTTGATGCAAAGAGACAATATTTGCAGTGTTGACCTCTGCAATCCGCCTTGGCATGCTGTCAATTAACTTCTGGGCCACATCCTGACTGATGGCAGGCCATTCTTGCATAATCAATGCTTGGAGTTGTGGGTTTTTGTTTGTCCACCCGCCTCTTGAGGATCGACCACAAGTTCTCAATGGGATTAAGGTCTGGGGAGTTTCCTGGCCACGGACACAAAATGTCGATGTTTTGTTCCCCGAGCCACTTAGTTATCACTTTTGCCTGATGGCAAGGTGCTCCATCATGCTGGAAAAGGCATTGGTCGTCACCAAACTGTTCTTAGATGGTTGGGAGAAGTTGCTCTCAGAGGATGTGTTGGTACCATTCTTTATTCATGGCTGTATTCTTAGGCAAAATTGTGAGTGAGCCCAACTGAGAAGCTACTCCACACATGAATGGTCTGAGGATGCTTTACTGTTGGCATGACACAGGACTGATGGTAGCGCTCACCTTGTCTTCTCTGGACAAGGTGTTTTCCGGATGGCCCAAACAATCGGAAAGGGGATTCATCAGAGAAAATGACTCCTCAGCAGTCCAATCCCTGTACCTTTTGCAGAATATCAGTCTGTCCCTGATGTTTTTCCTGGAGAGAAGTGGCTTCTTTGCTGCCCTTCTTGACACCAGGCCATCCTCCAAAAGTCTTTGCCTCACTGTGCGTGCAGATGCACTCACACCTGCCTGCTGCCATTCCTGAGCAAGCTCTGCACTGGTGGTGTCCCGATCCCGCAGCCGAATCAACTTTAGGAGATGGTCCTGGCGCTTGCTGGACTTTCTTGGGCGCCTTGACGCCTTCTTTACAACAATTGAACCTCTCTGCTTGAAGTTCTTGATGATCCGATAAATGGTTGATTTAGGTGCCCATTTTTTTGTGCAAAGCAATGATGACGGCACGTGTTTCCTTGCAGGTAACCATCGTTGACAGAGGAAGAACAATGATTTCAAGCACAACCCTCCTTTTAAAGTTTCCAGTCTGTTATTCTGACTCAATCAGCATGACAGAGTGATCTCCAGCCTTGTCCTCGTCAACACTCTCACCTGTGTTAATGAGACAATCACTGACATGATGGCAGCTGGTCCTTTTGTGGCAGGGCTGAAATGCAGTGGAAATGTTTTTTGGGGGATTAAATTCATGGTTTTCATGGCAAAGAGGGACTTTGCAATTAATTGCAATTCATCTGATCACTCTTCATGAGATTCTGGGGTATATGCAAATTGACATCATCAACACTGAGGCAGCAAACTTTGTGGAGACCAATACTTGTGTCATTCTCAATACAGTTGTGGCCAAAAGTTTACAGACCTGAATGAATAAATAAATACGTCCTGAGTGAATGAGTGATTACAGACCAGAGTTCTCACGGATGGATGCATAATTGTTAAACTATGTCCCCAACAGTTCCAGGTCTATGTTGCCGGCAGAAAGGACCTCCTGTAGCGCTCTCTGGCACACCGTGATGGGATCAGTCTGACTGAAGGTGCTCCTCTGCGTCATAACTGTGGCATGCAGAGGGTGGGTGACGTTGTCCATGATGGCCAGCAGTTTGGCCAGGATCTGTCTCGCCTCCACCTCCTCTAGAGTGTCAAGGCTAATCCCCAGAACGGCGCAAGCCTTCCTGATCAGCTTATTTACCCAAGAAGCATCACCGGCTTATGTTGGCGCCCCAGCACACCACTGCAAAAAAGATGTCACTGGCCACCACAGACTGGTAGAAGGTATGCAGTAGGTTACTGTACACGTTGAAGGACCTGAGCCTCATAAGAAAGTAGAGTCGGCTCTGGCCCTTTTTGTACAGAGCCCCGGTGTTACCAGCCCATTACAGCCTGTTGTCCATATGAACTCCCAGGAACTTGTATGACCCAACCATTTCCACATCCATCCCCTGTATAGGGACTGCATTCGGTTGGGCCTTGGTTCTCCCGTAGTCCACCACCATCTCTTTTGTTTTGCTGATGTTGAGCTGAAGGTGGTTCTGCTCACACCACAACACAAAGTCACTGATTGTGCTCCTGTACTCCTCCTCCTGCCCACTCCTGATGCACCCTACAATTGTGGAGTCATCCAAGAACTTCAGTAGGTAGTATGTTTCAGAGTTATATCTGAAGTCCAAGGTGTAGAGGGTGAACAGGAAGGGGGACAGGACCGTTCCCTGGGGGGCCCCTGTGTTGCTCACTGCCCGTTCTGACACACGGCTCTGTAGTCACACAAATTGTGGCCTACCGGTCAGGTAGTCCGTGACACAGGAGACTAAGGGTGCTTCCACTTTCATCCTCTTCATCTTCTCACCCAGTAGCAGGGGCTGAATGGTGTTGAAGGCATTGTAGAAGTCAAAAAACATAACCCTCACAGTGCAACCTGCATAGTCCAGGTGAGAGTAGGCCCTCTGCAGAAGGTAGATGATTGAATCATCCACCTCGATGTTGCGCCGATATGTGAACTGCAAGGGGTCCAGTGATGTACACACCAGGGGTCTGAGGTGAGCGAGGACTAACCTTTCCAGGGTCTTCATGATGTGGGATGTTAGCACTACAGGTCTGAAGTCATTCAGGACAGTGGGGTGCGTCTTCTTGGGCACTGGGACGAGGCAGGATGTTTTCCACAGCACAGAGACCCTTTCCAGGCTCTGGCTAAGGTTGAAGTGTCGCTGGAGTATTCCACACAGTTGGTCAGCACAAACCCTATGCACCCTTGGGCTAATGCCATCAGGGACCGTCGCTTTCCACTGATGTAGTCTCTCAAGCTCTCTCTTCACTTGGTTGGTGGTGAAAGCCAACCTAGGTGGGGGGAAGGGGGGTGTTGAGGATCAGTCCAGAGGGAGCAGGGGAGGAGGTGGTCGCTGATTGTCTCAACAGAGATGTTGTGAGCAAAGTGGGGATGGACAGCCGTGAGGGTGTATGGCCTGGGGAGCTGGAGGGGAGGTGGACGGCCAGTATCGAACCTGTTAAAAAATTGGTTCAGCTAATTGGCTCTTTCCTGGGTCCCCTCAGTCTGCCCACTGCTTGACTTTTTGAAGCCAGTGATATTTCTCATACCCTTCCACACCTCACCTGGCTCTGCCTCAGCTTGTCCTCCATCTTCTCCTTATACACTCTCTTCCCCTCAGCAATCCGCAACTTCAGCTCCCTCTGGACGCATTTCAATTTGTCCTTGTCCCCCTCCTTGAAGGCCCTCTTCTTCTCATTCAGCAGGGCCTTCAGGTCGCTGGTGACCCAGGGTTTATTATTTGGAAAACAGCGTACCTTCCCGTTGTCTACACAAAAATGTATATAGTCCGTTATGCAGTCAGTAAGTCCATCAATGTCATACACATGAGCCTCACAGAGCACATCCCAGTCTGTTGTTTCAAAGCAGTCCTGTAGGGCCTCATTCGCCTCCGGTGACCATCTCCTAATGGTCCTAGTGGTCGCAGGCTGCTGTTGGACCATAGGTCTGTAGAGTGGGGTGAGGTGGACAAGGTTGTGATCCGATCTACAGAGGGGAGGGAGTGCAGTGGAGTTGTATGCATCCTTGACATTAGCATATAACAAGTCCAGAGTTCTATTATTCCTGGTCTGGCACTTCAAACTGTTTGAACGTGGGCAGCGTTGAAGATAGAGATGCATGGTTAAAATCCCCCGAAATAGCAAAGAAAGCACTGGGATGCGCTGTCTGTAACCTCGCGATAACAGAGTGGATGACGTCACACGCTGTGTTTGCGTCAGCGGAGGGTGGGATGTAAACAATAACAGCAATGGCCGCCATGAATTCCCTCGGCAAATAGTAGGGTCTCAGGCTAACGGCTAACAGCTCAATGTCCGGGCTACAAAACTGTTCCTTATGAGTAATATGTTTTGGATTACACAATGTGTTGTTAACTAATAAAGCCAGCCCCCCTCCCATACCCTTACCGGATGAAATATTATCCCTGTCTGCTCTGATGGTCCGGAAACCGCCAAAAGTTACGTTCTCTATGGGGATGTTATCATTCAGCCATGTCTCAGTAAAGCACAATAGGCTAGCTTCCCGGTATTCTCTTTGCCCATGGGCCAGACCATGAAGCTCATCCATCTTGTTATGTAGCGATCTCACATTGGCCAAAATGAGACGGTATAGCAGACTTGTATGTCCTAAGCTTTGCTTTACACGTCAATCCCGCTCTGCGTCCACGGCGTCGCCTTTTCAACTCATCCGGAATATCAAACTTTTCTCTGGGGTGCAGCAGTGCTGCGTGTGCTAAATCCTGGAGCTGAGTGTATGTAAACTTCCGACTTCAACTGTATCGATCAGCTGCCATTAAAGAGATTGCCGCTTTGTCAGAGCCGTGCCTGCCTGCCGGATAGAGACAGCAGGGACCATCTCAAATCCAATCAGCTCTCTGGGAAATGAAATAAGACATACGTTAGAGTTTGTTACTGAAAATCCACAACTAGGCGCAAACAGGGGATGGGGACTTGGGAGCAGGGTGATCATAACCTGACACGCTCCAAAGTTTAAAATAGTAAATTATAAAACTGGGTGGTTCGAGCTCTGGATGCTGATTGTCTGACAGCCGTGGTAGATCAGATTGTATACCACGGGTATGACAAAACGTTTATTTTTACTGCCCTAATTACTTTGGTAATCAGTTTATAATAGCAATAAGGCACCTTGGGGGATTGTGGTATATGGCCAATATACCATGATGTGTCGTCCCTAAAAACAGCCCTTAGCTGTGGTATATTGGCCATACCCCCTGAGGCCTTATTGCTGAAGTAGATCCTGTCCGGGTGGGACTGTTCATTCAACACTGGAGAATGGCTAAAAAGGTACACTATGACTAGTTCAGACTAACTAGCCACAGGTTGAGAAGCTCAGTAGTTTATTTTTGTCAACTGAAGATTTTCATACTGAGGATGCACTCTCCTTAGACTCCTTTAAATAAATTCACTTGGCTGTGTGGAATCCCTAAAATTAATCTGGGTGTGAGATTCATAGTCCAGTTTAGAGGGCATGCAAATTCTGCCATATACAAATTAAAATGTCAGTCGAAACAATGTGGAAATGTGGACTGTCAGCATAAACAGGACACACACACATTCCACTTCTTTGTGTCCCGAACAACTGATTAGCATCCACAAGACAAGTACAACAATTAAATGCCATCATGATAATTACTGCAATTAACTGTGGTCTGACAATGCCTGGAGGTAACAATGTGCCATCCGCCATTATGGGCAGTAAACAGAGACGCATGGTTGAAGGGGCCTGGGCGCGAACACACACACAAGGCTGGAGTGAGTTCCTGTCAGGCAACAGAGAAGCCATGCTAAAGGGAGGAGAAAAAGGAGAGGAGGGAAAGCCAGGTTGACTTTGGCTGCTACTACTCTTATCAGCCTGAGCTGCTCTTAAATGGAACAAAACACTGCAATCAAAGAAGAAAGACAGAAGAAAACAAAACCTTTCAGAGTGTGTTTATTACTCCAATTAAGTTTGCTATTCTCCTGGTATCAACACTTGTATTGTGAGGCAACAATAGAAACAGGCACTCTAGAATTCCACGGGAACATTCCCCTCGGACTTCGCTAATAAATTCAACATCTGACAAGGGGCAAAGAAAGAGAATAAAATGAAATGTATGTTATGTGCATATTGTTAAAGATGAGATACAATAGAATAACATATTACGCTTTTATTTATGTAACATGGGGTAGGCTCAATGCTCATGCCATTACTTTGGAATTACTTGCTGGTTCCTTCGCGTCATTGCAACAAACAATACAAGTATCCAAAAGTAAATGGCAGTAGAATAGAATAATACAAGTATAATAGAGGAAGGCACAATTTACAGTCCAAGATGTACATGTGTATAGGGGAGGGGGAAGGGGCAAGTGTATAAATTGAGCAGCATAATAAGAGTCAACTCAATATTAGGAAGGTGTTCTTAATGTTTTGTACACTCAGTGTATATGTGTATGTTTGTGTGGGTATGTGCATGAGTAAGTGCATGTGTGCGAAGGTGCGGAGAATCAGAGTTGGTCAGTCCAGTTGTTCAAGTGTTCAGCTGTCTGATGGCTTATAGATAGAAATAGTCTCCGAGCCATTTGGTATCAGGCCTCATGCTCCGAAAGTCTGCCCGGCGGTAAGGGAGAGAACAGTTTGTGGCTGGGCTATGTGGGGTCCTTGATGCTGCTGCATGCCTTCCTCAGGCACCGTTTCGAGTAGATGTCCTGGATGGGTGTGAGCACGGTCCCAGTGATGTACTGGGCCATCTTTACCACCCGCTGAAGGGCTTTGCGATCGTGGACAGAGCCATTCTCGTACCAGGCCTTGATGCGATGGTGCAGCAGTAGTATTTGGCGAGGACCCAGGGCGGCATTCTGAATTTCTTCACCTGCCTTAGTAAGCAGAGACGCTGCTGCACTTTCTTGATGTGGACGCCAAGGAATTAAACTCATGACTCTGTACTGTAGTCCTGTTGATTTGGATCGGGGCATATTCCCTACTCTGCTTCCTGTCAACAATCAAGTCCTTTGTTTTGCTGACGTTGAGGGAGAGGTTGTTGTCATGACATCATAAGTGTTTGTTAAAGAATGCTAGTTGGGACTGGATCTTTACCAGCTAGCTAGCTAGGTTTCATTGGAGCCCGCTTCGTCTGGAATAGCTAATGAACATTTCCAGCACTGTAGAAGCGGTGTTTTTGTATCCCTGCCTTTTCATCTGTCCCTATCCGAATGGCCTATGCTACCTGGAACTTTCCTGCCAAGGAAGTCGTATCCATCTGCTTCTCCTCCTCCATATTGTAGTGGAGTAGATGGAGAACAGCAAGAGGATTGTTCCAATCAGCACTGGTCCCATGTCACAAGTTGTGGAAACTGAAGGCAGCGGCATTCTGCTAAACGGACTAGTGTCTGCGAGAAGTCCGGAGCAGATCGACATGAATAGCATCGCAGCCCTGGTGCCTGATCTACCTGCGCCTTTATCACTGGGACTGTCTGTAACAGCTGTGCTGACTACGCTGACTCAGACAGCGGCTTCGTCATTGAGTTTGGCTCCTTTCCCTCTCTCTGGATCGGATGGGGTACTGCCTGCTGTGGGAGGTCTGGACCCATCACCGGGAGCTGCGGGCGTACACTATCATACTCCTTGTGGGCTCATTTTTTATTCATTTTATTTTACCTTTATTTAACCAGGTAGGTCAGTTGAGAACAAGTTCTCATTTGCAACTGCGACCAGGCCAAGCAAGGCAGTGCGACAAAAAACAACAGTTACACATGAGAAATAAACAAACGTACAGTCAATAACACAATAGAAAATGTATATACAAAGTGCAAATGTAGTGCAAAATGCAGTAAGGTTAGGTAGAAAATAAATAGGCCATAGTGGCAAGATAAATTACAGATTTAGCATTATCACTGGAATGATGGAATGTGCAAATGATGTGCAAATAGAGATACTGGAGTGCAAAATGAGCGGAAGCAAAAAAAAAAAAAATAATACATTATGGGGATGAGGTAGTAGGATGGGCTATTTACAGGTGCAGTGATCAATAAGCAGCTTTGAGAGCTGATGCTTAAAGTTAGTGAGGGAGATAGTAAATCTCCAGCTTCAAGGATTTTTGCAATTCGTTCCAATCATTGGCAGCAGAGAACTGGAAGGAATGGCGGCCAAAGGAGGTGTTGGCTTTGGGGGTGGCCAGTGAGATATACCTGCTGGAGCGCATGCTACGGGTGGGTGTTGCTATGGTGACCAGCGAGCTGAGATAAGGCGGGGATTTACCTAATAAAGACTTATAGATGACCTGGAGCCAGTGGGTTTGGCGACGAATATGTAGTGAGGGCCAGTCAACGAGAGAATACAGGTCGCAGTGGTGGGTAGTATATGGGGCTTTGGTAACAAAACGGATGGCACTGTGATAGACTACATCCAATTTGCTGAGTAGAGTGTTGGAGGCTATTTTGTAAATGACATCGCCGAAGTCAAGGATCGGTAGGATGGTAAGTTTTACAAGGGCATGTTTGGCAGCATGAGTGAAGGAGGCTTTGTTGCGAAATAGGAAGCCGTTTCTAGATTTAATTTTGGATTGGAGATGGTTAATATGAGTCTGGAAGTTGAGTTTACAGTCTAACCAGAAGCCTAGGTATTTGTAGTTGTCCACATATTCTAAGTCAGACCCGTCGAGAGTAGTGATGATAGTCCGGTGGGCGGGTGCGGGCAACGTTCTATTGAAGAGCATGCATTAAGTCTTACTAGCATTTAAGAGCAGTTGGAGGCCACGGAAGTGTTGTATGGCATTGAAGCTTGTTTGAAGGTTAGTTAACACAGAGTCCAAAGAGGGGCCAGATGTATACAGAATGGTGTCATCTGCGTAGAGATGGATCAGAGAGTCACCAGCAGCGATAGCGACATCATTGATGTATATAGAGAATAGGGTTGGCCCAAGAATTGAACCCTGTGGCACCCCCATAGAGACTGCCAGGGGACCGGACAGCAGGCCCTCCGATTTTACGCACTGAACTCTGTCTGAGAAGTAGTTGGAGAACCAGGCAAGGCAGTCACTTGAGAAACCAAGGCTGTTGAGTCTGCCAATGAGAATGCGGTGATTGACAAGAGTCGAAAGCCTTGGCCAGGTCGATGAAGACGGCTGCACAGTACGGTCTTCTGTCGATGGCGGTTATGATATCGTTAAGTACCTTGAGCGTAGCTGAGGTGCACCCATGACCAGCTCGGAAACCAGATTGCATAGCAGAGAAGGTACGGTGGGATTCGAAGAAGTCAGTGATCTGTTTATTAACTTGGCTTTCGAAGACTTTAGAAAAGGCAGGGCAGGATGGATATAAGTCTTTAACAGTTTGGGTCTAGAGTGTCTCCCCCTTTGAAGAGGAGGATGACCGCAGCAGCTTTACAAACTATAGGGATCTCAGACGATACAAAAGAGAGGTTGAACAGGCTGGTAATAGGGGTTGCAACAATTTTGGCTGATCATTTTAGGAAGAAACGGTCCAGATTGTCTAGCCCAGCAGATTTGTAGGGGTGAAAGGTTCCACAAATTGTGTGAGGGATAGGAATGGGAGTATTTATCCATCCCCTTCTCTGGCCATTGTATTGGGCAGTTCACAATGGTGAGAAATGTCTCAGTCCCTGGAGTTAAAACGTTGTGCTATCCAGGAGCACGAGTACAGGACATCAATAAGCTGCTCCCAAAATGTTTTAATCTGCATCAGGAAATTAAGTCTATCATAGTTCATGTTGGATTCAATGACATTATGAAGGGCAGCTCAGAACAGCTACAGCGGGTGAAATAAGTATTGAACACGTCACCATTTTTCTCAGTAAATATATTTCCAAAGGTGCTATTGACATTAAATTTTCACCAGATGTTGGTAACAACCCAAGTAATCCATATAAACCAAAATTAAGTTGTGTAATAATGTGAAATGACACAGGGGAAAAGTATTGAACACATGAAGAAAGGGAGGTGCAAAAAGGCATGGAAAGACAACAGCTGAAAACTATCAGTAATTAAAAAGCAATCCAGCCCCCTGTCAGTGCAAATTAATATCAGCTGGTTCAGTCCCAACTGATGGCCTACAAAAAGGTCTCATTGCCAAGGTGTCACACAAGACACATCTCATGATGGGTAAAAGCAAAGAGCTGTCTCAAGACCTTCACAACCTAATTGTTTCAAAACATAATGATGGCATTGGTTATAGGCGCATTTCTAAGCTTCTGAATGTTCCAGTGAGCACTGTTGGGGCCATAATACAGAAGTGGAAAGACAATCATTTCACCATAAATTTGCCTCGACCAGGTGCTCCTCGCAAGATTTCTGACAGAGGAGTGAAAATAATAATCAGAAGAGTTGTCCAAGAGCCAAGGACCACTTGTGGAGAGCTTCAAAAAGACCTGCAATTAGCAGGTACTGTTGTCTCAAAGAAAACAGTAAGTAATGCACTCCACCGCCATGGCCTGTATGCACGCTCACCACGCAAGACTCCATTGCTGAAAAAAAAAACATGTTGAAGCTCGTTTAAAGTTTGCTGCACAACATTTGGAAAAGCCAGTGAAATGCTGGGAGAATATAGTGGGGTCAGATGAGAGCAAAATTGAACTGTTTGGATGTCATAATACACACCATGTTTGGAGGAGAAATGGCACTTCACATCACCCTAAAAACACCATACCAACAGTGAAGTTTGGAGGTGGGAACATCATGGTGTGGGGCTGCTTTTCAGCAAATGGTACTGGCAAACTTCACATAATTGAAGGAAGGATGAATGGGAAGATTTACAGAGACATTCTTGACAAAAATCTGCTGCCATCTACCAGGATGATGAAGATGAAACGAGGGTGGACATTTCAGCAAGACAATGATCCCAAACACACAGCCAAGGAAACTCTCAATTGGTTTCAAAGAAAGAAAATAAAGCTGCTAGAATGGTCCAGCCAATCACCTGACTTAAATCCCATTGAAAATCTATGGAAAGAACTGAAGATCAAGATTCATAGAAGAGGCCCACGGAACCTTCAAGATTTGAAGACTGTGTGGAAGAATGGGCCAAAATCACACCAGAGCAATGCATGCGACTAGTTTCTCCATACAGGAGGCGTCTTGAAGCTGTCATTACCAACAAAGGCTTTTGTACAAAGTATTAAATAAATATCAGTAAGTGTGTTCAATACTTTTTCCCTGTGTCATTTCACATTATTACACATAACTTAATTTCTGAACTTATTTGTTTTGGTTTCTTTGTATGTATGGATTACTTGGGTTGATTTCATGTCTATAGCACCTTTGGAAATATATTTACTGATAAAAATGGTGACGTGTTCAATACCTATTTCATCCGCTGTATACATGGATTTTAAAGAACTGACTGGGTCTCTGATTGACACCAACAAACGCCCCATAATATCTGGCCCTGTGCTCTCCCCAAATCGAGGCATTGAACATTTCAGCAGACTTTTAGCCCTCCATAACTCTCTATGTGACTATTGCAGCTATGTGGGTGTAACATTTATTTACAATTTTGATACCTTCTGGAAACTAAGCTTGTTTTATAAAGGAGGATGGGATCCACCCAAATCGTTCCTGGATCCTTTCACAGCATTATGATAGATCGATAGATCGATACTTTATTGATCCCCCGGGGGGGAAATTTAATTGTCAAGCAGCTACAACAAAACACAGGGCAGGTGCAAAATGCCACAACGAAAGTACCAAGTATGAGGCTGCGCTGAGACTTATCAATGACCCAAGCCCAGCTCAGTTAATCCCTACCATTGAGTTGCTGAGTTGTCATAATGCTTCAGCAAATGTACATTATCTCATGGGTGTTGGTAGACACAATGTAAGTAACCTAATTTGTCCCTCTAACTGCCCTGAATGCCACTGCTGAGCCTACAGCTATTGTATGCAGTAATCATACAATAAACTGTCAGCACTGAGGCGGTGTGCCCTAGTGGGAAGTCCACTGTGTGCAGCTCACCCTGCACTAACATAAATTACATGAGCATGTCTACTTCTGTAAAGCAATGAAAACAGTCAAGCATCCCAGAAAAGTGCCAAAATTGTCCACGTGAACATATGTAGCTTAAGAAACAAGGTTCATGAAATCAACAATTTGCTAGTAACAGATGACATTCATATTCTGACAATCTCTGAAACTCACAAAATACTTTTGACGATAGTGGTAGAAATATATAGTTATAACATCTACAGAAAATACAGAAATGCCAATGGTGGAGGTGTTTCTGTTTGTATTCAGAACCACATTCCTGTAAAGCTTAGAGAAAATCTCATGTTAAATACTGTTTAAGTAATATGGCTACAGTTTCATCTGCCTCACCTAAAGCCCATTTTTGTGGGAATCTGCTATAGACCACCAAGTGCTAACAGTCAGTAGCTGGATAACATGTGAAATACTTGATCATATATATGTGATAAACAGAGAGGAATATTTTCTTGGTGATTTAAATATTGACTGGCTGCCCACTCAAGAAAAAACTTCAAACAGTAACCAGTGCCTGCAACCTGGTTCAGGTTATCAGTCAACCTACCAGGGTATTTACGAACACCACAGGAATGAAATCATCAACAAGTATCCATCAAATCTTTACTAATGCTGCAGAAATTAGCTTTAAAGCAGTGTCCAAATACATCAGATCTAGTGAGCACAATATACAGTCCAGTCGGAAAGTATTCAGACCCCTTCCATTTTCCACATTTTGATACGTTACAGCCTTATTCTTTTTTTTTTTACTCAATCTACACACAATACCCCATAATGATAAAGCGAAAACAGGTTTAGAAATTGTTGCAAATTTATAAAAAATGAAAGAGAAATACTTTATTTACATAAGTATTCAGACCCTTTGCTATCTAAATTGAGCTCAGGTGCAACCTGTTTCCATTGATCATCCTTGAGATGTTTCTAAAACTTGATTGGAGTCCACCTGTGGTAAATTCAATTGATTGGGCATGATTTGGAAAGGCAAACGCACACCCCTTTCTATAGAAGGTCCCAAAGTTGTCAAAGCAAAAACCAAGCCATGAGATCGTAGGAATTGTCCGGACTGGTAGACTAAGACAATTCCTTCGACCTCATGGCTTGGTTTTTGCTCTGACATGCACTGTCAACTGTGGGACCTTATCAAGACAGGTGTGTGCCTTTCCCAATAATGTCCAATCAATTGAATTTACCACAATCAAGTCGTAGAAACATCTCAAGCATGATCAATGGAAACAGGTTGCACCTGAGCTCAATTTAGAGTCTCATAGCAAAGGGTCTGAATACTTACGTAAATAAAGTATTCATGCTTTCCATTTTCTAAACCTGTTTTCACTTTATCATTATGTTTATTTTTGATAAATTATCAGAAATGTGTAAAAATCTGTTTTTGCTTTGTTATTATGGGTACTGTGTGTAGATTGATGAGGGGGGAAATAATTTAATTTAATTTCAGAATAAGGTTGTAACGTAACAAAATGTGGAAAAAGTCAAGGGGTCTGAATACGTGGGTATGCAAACCCGCGAGCCACTGCGGCCCCCCATGATGAGTTTGGATTTTTTTGTGGCCCGACCCCCATCCAAGTTGCCCATACCTGATCTAGTGTCTCTCTCTCCCCCCTCTCAGGGCTCCCAAATGGTGCAGTGGTCTAAGACACTGCATCTCAGTGCTAGAGGCATCACTACAGACAACCTGGTTCGAATCCAGACTGTATCACAACCGGCCGTGATTGGGAGTCCCATTGGACAATTGGCCCAGCGTCGTCTGAGTTTGGCCGGTGTTGGCAGTCCTTGTAAATAAGAATTTGTTCTTAACTGACTTGCCTAGTTAAATAAAAGGTAAAAAAAATATATAAAAACAGGTCTACTCTGGTCTGAAAGGAACCACTAAGCCCCACTTTCAGCCTGATTATACCTGCTTTTATATAGAAAAACCAGGAGATTTAGGGAAAGTCTGTTTTGCAGGACTTCTTTTCTTTTCACCCTCGCAAGGATTTATTTCAGCTGGAAGCTATTTGAGGGATGATACGTGTACATAGCATTGTGGTGAGGTTCTGAGAGGGTGAGAGTGGATGTTCAGTGAAAACTAGTTAAAACAATAGATTTGGTCGACAAGTGAAGAGGGCTAATGAAACAATCAACACCTGCACCCCTCTCGGAGCCCTGGCTTTATCCCTGCGTCCATAACAACAGATGTGGATGACTGACCGCAACCTCCAACCCACCGCAACCTGTAGCTCCCCCTCCCTCAGCCCATTCAGGCCCGCTCGGCCCAACAGGAAACTGCTTGAGAGAATCAGGGAAGAAAACCCAGGGTGGGGGATTTGGCTATTTAACACAAAGAAGACTGGAATGCAAGGAGTTAATCCGTTAGGGGTCTCTTCTGCAAACAAAGGACAGGCCTCTAGACAAAGGTTGAGGGAGGGGGAGGAGTTGGCTTTCCCTTACCATCTGGACCCTTTGTTTGGGGGGGGGTTGGTGAAGGGGAGGGGTCCTGGTGAAGGGGGAGGGGTCCAGTGAGCCTCCCCATTCAATGCTGTAGCCCCAGACAGACAACATAGCTAACACATTATGTTCTGAGAACCATTTGTTTCTTAGAATGTGGTTGTCCTATGGTTATTTTGCATACAACCTTCCCACAAGTTTCTGAGAATGGTGCCGAATAATAGAATTATAACGTTTCCTAAAAGTTTAAAACAGGCTAACGTTTAATTTACATGTTGGTAATGTTCTAGGAACTTTCTACAACTCGTTTGACATTGGTAATGTTCTCAAATAATTCATAGAACGTTAAGATACAACATTCTTCTGTGGGAATTTCAGTAGTTCAGCATAACGTTTCCTACAGGTTTCCTTGTGGTTCTATTTAAAAGTCATGTTCAAATTGTTCAGAGAACGTTACGAAATCTTTCCATAAAAATCACAAGACAACTTTTGTAACGTATAACTATATACTGAACAAAAATATAGAATGCAACAATTTAAACGATTTGACTGAGAATACAGATAAGCATCTGTTGGTCCCAGATAACAAAAAAACAAAAAAAAGGGGTATGGGCGTGGATCCAAAAAAACAGTCAGTATCTGGTGTGACCACAATTTGCCTCATGCAAGGCAACACATCTCCTACATATAGAGTTGATCAGGCTGTTGATTGGCCTGTTGTCCCACTCCTCTTCAATGAGTGAGTGAGAGAGAGTGAGTGAGTGAGTGAGTGTGAGAGAGTGAGAGAGAGATAGATACTTTATTGATCCCCAAGGGGAATTTTCTTCGTCAAGCAGGTGCAAAATGCCAGAACAAAAATACACAAAAAGACAGGTACACGATATATGATACATTGAGCGGCAGTATGAAAAAGTATAAAAATACAAGAAGTCTGGAGTGCAAAAAAGCTATAAAAAGACATTGCATAGTATGGGTGGATGGCTGAATATGTGCACTATAAATTGTTAGAGTGTTAGGTGAGAAAATGTTTTTATAAAAATATTGCAAGTCGATATAGATAAATAAGGAGTATTTGCATGGTTAACTATACTATACAGGTCGATGGCAGAGAAATACTTAAATAGCTAAAAGTGCATATGATATAAGTGAGGGTAATAATAGTCAACTTAATATACAGACGGGTTAAATGACCAGTAAGTGAATATTTTGCATGGTTAAATTAACTGTACAGGTAAATGACAAAAAGAGAAACGTATTGCACATTCAATATACTAAAAGCAATTTAAAAAAGATACAACTGACAGGATACTAATATGCATTCCTGAATGAATGACTACGTAAGTTCAGTCCAAAATTACTTACAATATGCCATTCCTAGGAGGGGTGCGTCACTTCCTGTCCGGTTTGTCGCCCCCTCTGGCTTGTGCAGTGGAGGGGATCTTTTCGTGGACTATACTCAGCCTTGTCTCAGGGTAGTAAGTTGGTGGTTGTTGATATCCCCCTATTGGTGTAGGGGCTGTGCTTGGCAGAGTGGGTGAGGTTATATCCTGCCTGGTTTGGCCCTGTCCGGGGGTATTGTCTGGGTATTGTCGGAGGGGGCCACAGTGTCTCCTGACCCCCCTGTCTCAGCCTCCAGTACCTATGCTGCAATAGTCTATGTGCCAGGGGGCTAGGGTCAGTTTGTTAAATCTGATGTTATTATCCAGTGTCTTGTGTGAATTTAAGTATGCTCCCTCTAATTCGCTCTCTCTCCCACTCTACCCCCTCTCCCGGAGGACCTGAGCCTACCCGGAGGACCATGCTTCAGGACCACCTGTCCTGATGACTCCTAGCTGTCCCCAGTCCACCTGGTTGTGCTGCTGCACCGGTTTCAACTCCTCTGCCTGCGGTTATGGAACCCTGACCTGTTCATTGGACGTGCCACCCTGTCCCAGACCTGCTGTTTTCACCTCACTCTCGCTCTATTGCACTGAAAAACCAAGTGACATTCACTGCTGATGTATTTACCTGTTGCAACCTCCACAACTACTTTTATTATTATTTGACCCTGCTGGTCATCTATGAACATTTGAACATCTTGGAGAAAGAACTGGCCTTAATGGCCATGAATTGTTATAATCTCCACCCGGCACAGCCAGAAGAGGACTGGCCACCCCTCAGAGCCTGGTTCCTCTCTAGGTTTCTTCCTAGGTTTTGCCTTTCTAGGGAGTTTTTCCTAGCCACCGTGCTTCTACATCTGCATTGCTTGCTGTTTGGGGTTTTAGGCTGGGTTTCTGTATAGCACTTTGTGACATCGGCTGATGTAAAAAGCGCTTTATAAATACATTTTGATTGATTTGATTGATTGATATTGCACCTGATATGATATAACAACTGTACATGAAAATGTATATACAGACCTGAATGAATAAATAAGTCGAGAGTGAATGAGTGGTTACAGACCAGAGTTACTCACGGATGGATGCATAATTGTTAAACTAGATCCTAACACCCCAACAGTTCCAGGTCTATGTTGCCAACGGCACGGCACCCCGGTGAGGCATTAAATAGTCTAATAGCCGCCGGCAGGAAGGACCTCCTGTAGCGCCCTCTGGCACACCGTGGTGGGATCAGTCTGTGACTGAAGGTGCTCCTCTGCGTCATAACCATGGCATGCAGAGGGTGGGTGACGTTGTCCATGATGGCTAGCAGTTTGGCCAGGATCCGTCTCTCCGCCACCTCCTCTAGAATGTCAAGGATAATCCCCAGAACAGAGCTAGCCTTCCTGATCAGTTTATTTACCCGAGAAGCATCACCGGCTTTTATGTTGGCGCCCAAGCACACCACCGCCGAAAAGATGGCACTGGCCACCACAGATTGGTAGAAGGTATGTAGTAGTTTACTGCACACGTTGAAGGACCCAAGACTCCTCAGAAAGTAGAGTCGGCCCTGGTCCTTTTTGTACAGAGCCCCGGTGTTACCAGCCCATTCCAGCCTGTTGTCCATATGGACTCCCAGGAACTTGTATGACCCAACCATTTCCACATCCATCCCCTGTATAGGGACTGCAGTCAGTTGGGCCTTGGATCTCCTGAAGTCCACAACCATCTCCTTTGTTTTGCTGATGTTGAGCTGAAAGTGGTTCTGCTCACACCACACCACAAAGTCATTGATTGCGCTCCTGTACCCCTCCTCCTGTACCCAACAATTGCGGAGTCATCCGAGAACTTCTGTAGGTGGCATGTTTCAGAGTTATATCTGAAGTCTGAGGTGTAGAGGGTGAACAGGAAGGGGGACAGGACCGTTCCCTGGGGGGCCCCTGTGTTGCTCACTTCCCGTTCTGACACAGCTCTGTAGTCGCACAAATTGTGGTAGTCCGTAGTCCGTAACCCAGGAGACTAAGGGTGCTTCCACTTTAATCCTCTTCATCTTCTCACCCAGTAGCAGGGGCTGAATGGTGTTGAAGGCAATTGAGAAGTCAAATAACATAACCCTCACAGTGCAACCTGCCTTGTCCAGGTGAGAGTAGGCCCTCTGCAGAAGGTAGATGATTGAATCATCCACCTCAATGTTGCGCTGATATGTGAACTGCAAGGGGTCCAGTGATGTACACACCAGGGGTCTGAGGTGAGCGAGGATTAACCTTTCCAGGGTCTTCATGATGTGGGATGTTAGCGCTACAGGTCTGAAGTCATTCAGGACAGTGGGGTGTGCCTTCTTGGGCACTGGGACCAGGCAGGATGTTTTCCACAGCACAGGGACCCTTTCCAGGCTAAGGTTCCACAGAGTTGGTCAGCACAGACCCTAAGCACCCTTGGGCTGATGCCATCAGGGCACGCCGCTTTCCACTGATGTAGTCTCTCCAGCTCTCTCTTCACTTGGTTGGTGGTGAAAGCCAACCTAGGTGGGGAGGTGGGGGGAAGGGGGGTGTTGAGGATCAGTCCAGAGGGAGCAGAGGTGTTGTCAGCAAAATGGGGGTGGGACAGCCGTGAGGGTGTGTGGCCTGGGGAACTGGAGGGGAGGTGGACAGGGCCAGTATCGAACCTGTTTAAAAATTGGTTCAGCTCATTGGCTCTGTCCTGGGTCCCCTCCGTCTGCCCACTGTCTTACTTTTTGAAGCCAGTGATATTTCTCATACCCTTCCACAACTCTCTCACCTGACACTGCCTCAGAGTGTCCTCCATCTTCTCCTTATACACTCTCTTCCCCTCAGCAATCCGCAACTTCAGCTCCCTCTGGACACATTTCAATTTGTCCTTGTCCCCCTCCTTGAAGGCCCTCTTCTTCGCATTCAGCAGGGCCTTCAGGTCGTTGGTGACCCAGGGTTTATTATTTGGAAAACAGTGTACCTTCCTGGTGGGTACAGTGTTGTCTACACAAAAATTGATAGTCCGTTATGCAGTCAGTAAGTCCATCAATGTCATACCCATGAGCCTCAAAGAGCACATCCCAATCCATTGTTTCAAAGCAGTCCTGTAGGGCCTCATTCACCTCCCGAGACCAACCATCTCCTAATGGTCCTAGTGGGTCGCAGGCTGCTGTTGGACTATAGGCCTGTGCGAAGTTGCTGGATATTGGCGGGAACTGGAACACACGGTCCCAAACATGCTCATGGGTGACATATCAGGTGAGTATGCAGGCCATGGAAGAACTGGGCCATTTTCAGCTTCCAGGATTTGTGTACAGATCCTTACAACATGGGGCAGTGCATGCTCATGCTGAAACATTAGGTGATGACGGCAGATGAATCACACAACAATGGGCCTCATCACGGTATCTCTGTGCATTATACTGCCATCGATAAAATGCAATTGTTTTCGTTGTCAGGAGTTTATGCCTGCCCATACCATAACCCCACCGCACTGCCCCATGTTGTAAGGATCTGTACACAATCAGCAAACCACTCGCCCACACAACGCCATACCTTCTGTCTGCCATCTGCCTGGGTACAGTTGAAACCGGAATTCATCCGTGAAGAGCCCACTTCTCCAGTGTGCCAGTACGACGCCAAACTGCAGTCAGGTCAACTCCCTGGTGAGGACGAAGAGCAAACAAATGAGCTTCCCTGTGATGTTTCTGGCAGTTTGTGCAGAAATTCTTTGGTTGTCCAAACCCAGTTGGCTGGTCTGACGATCCCGCAGGTGAAGAAGCCGGATGTGGAGGTCCTGGGCTGTCGTGGTTACACTACACATTTTAAAGTGGCCTTTTATTGTCCCTTGCACAAGGTGCAACTGTGTCATGATCATGTTGTTTAATTAGCTTCTTGATATGCCACACCTGTCAGTTGGATGGATGAGTTATCTTGGAAAAGGAGAAATGCTCACTAAAAGGGATGTAAACAAATTTGTGCACAACATTTGAGAGGAATAAGCTTTTTATGTGTATGGACAATATATTTTATTTCAGCTCTTGTTAAGTGTGTTGGCCGCATCCACTAATCTTGACCACACCTGATCTTAATGAGTGCTTGTTTCCTTTGAAATGGGGTCTGTCTGAATATGCTAAAATGAACAGCTTTGTATGTGTTAAAAGACATGGCATGCTAACTCCATCCTGGTGGCGCAGTGGACTAATTCCATGATTAGAGAACAGAAGATTATAGGTTTGAATCTCACTGTTTGCATGATTAATGCCTTAGGAAATACAGTTCCATGTGTCCCATCTGTGCTTGGAATTCCAAATTAACTAGCAGTGTTATTAAAAGTCTTACTGAAACATTCAGTTAAATAAATCTCCCAGAACCTCCCTGCAAACTAAACATTTTATTTATATTTATATTTATATATATATATATATATATATATATATATATATATATATATATATATATATATATATATATATAGAAATAAAAATAACGGTAAAACTGAAAGTTTTTTAAACAGTAAGAAAACGTACGACTTTGTTACAACTAATGTGAAACCCCAAAACATACGTTCCCACAACTTTAAAGGAACCAAATGTGCTAGCTGGGAACCCTCCACTGGGTCACCTCATACTGGGGCCCTGCTCAGGTATGAACCTGCCTACTCTCCAACTGCTCACACACACACGGGGCTCCCTCAAACCACGTCTCAGCACATCAACAAACCCTGAGACTTCTCTCAAGGGTTAGGCAACATGAATGTAAACTTTGTCCAAAAACGGTATGTTTGTGTATGTCAATCTGTCTGTATATCTGGTAGCTTTTCAAGTGAAATATGCCAGACTGAGGGAACACAGGCTTTCTTAAGGGCCATTATGAGCTGTGTAAACATGATTCCCAATTAAAGCATGTTGGTGATTCAGGGAGAAGAATGCAGCTGAAAGACCCCTGTTCAGAGATTGACAAACAAAGACTGCCTGTGAACTCCCTCTCTCTCGCTCTTCCCCTCTCCCTCTCTTTCCGTCGATCTCTTTCTGTCTCTCCATCTCTCCCTCTGTCAACTGGAGGGGAACCCAGGCATGGGCGTTTCCTTCTCATCCAGTGAGACAGAGAAAAATATGTGTCAGCTTGTCAGTCCAGAGGCAGAATGCTTCCAGATAGCAAATACACTGAAGTATTTTTTCTGGCATTAACACGTCTGATAGGTCCAGTAAAACGAACACAGCACAAGCTGTTTTTTTAATCTGGCCGGAAACTATAAAAGCTATTTACAGTATAGCAGGTACACGTATGTAGTAAGCATAACTTCTCTTTTAAAGTAATACTTACAATGCTCCAATTTCAGGTAAAGGGAATTTATTTGAATTGGGTTCCATTTTATTATGAGGACAAGTTCATCATTCAGTGAAGAGAGTACAGTGCACACACACATCAGAAGACGTTGCTATTAGCGTTGCCCAGAAATTACCTCCTCACTCCTACACATTCTTTCATGTCGTCATGTGTGCTTTGACGTCGAATGAATTGCAACTGAGAGTGTGTGTTTATAGTGTGTGGTGTTAAGGCATCTTTGTAAATCGCTCTAGATTAGAACGTCTGCTAAATGACTCAAATGTACATAGACAGTGCACGTACCACCACCATGAGTGTAGGAATCCAGGGGGCTCCCCCAGTGTAATGTTCTTCTCCCATCGGATCTGGAAGAGAGGAGGAAGAGATAAATAGAGTGGAGAGACCGAGAGAGATACAAAGAGGGCGAGAGAGTTAAGACTCCACTGCATGTGCATCCATAATGCATACGCACCACGTCTCACTCCACTTCCACCTCAGACAGACATGCAGTGAGAATGGAGTGCAGAGAGTGTGGATCTGACACGAAAAACCATCTCAGGAGCAGCTCCTCACGCTTCATACACCTACCCCCCATATCTGGCCACTGAGATAAGATCAACCCAGAGATAGCTAGCTACCAACTCCTACCATCAGTGTCTGTGGCCTCTGTGTGAGCTTCAGTATATTGCAGGTTCTGTACGTAGCCTCCCTTGCCTGACAAGGTTTCTCAGCTTCTCATCTTATAAGCAGGACCCAGGGATTTTTCTGACTTGACCAGGAAAGGTTCATGTAACTAGGGCCAGGACCTTTTCCTGATCAGTTCACATGGTCAAGGAAAAACTCCAGACCCTATAAGTGAGCCTTGAATCTTGCCATAGAATAGAGGCCACCTGCAATGCTCTGCAGTTCTAATAGAGGCCACCTGCAATGCTCTGCGGTTCTAATAGAGGCCACCTGCAATGCTCTGCAGTTCTAATAGAGGCCACCTGCAATGCTCTGCAGTTCTAATAGAGGCCACCTGCAATGCTCTGCAGTTCTAATAGAGGCCACCTGCAATGCTCTGCGGTTCTAATAGAGGCCACCTGCAATGCTCTGCAGTTCTAATAGAGGCCACCTGCAATGTTCTAAGATCTACATTATATTGTAGGTGGATACTCTCCTATAAGCCCCACGGCTGGTGGATGAGAGTTGTGTGTGGTCAAGTAGAGGCTGTTCAAGAGGTGTTCTGCTGTGCAGGTGAGCGGGCCGTGGGGACTGACTGTCTTCGGGGGACAGGGCCGTGTGCAGGGGGAGGACGAGGGGTTAATTGAGAGGCAGAGGCAGTAGGAGAGGCCAGGCGATAACTCTCATTAAGTGCACTGAGCAGGTGTGTTTTGCTTCAGCATACCTGTGGGGACTGAATTTCTTTCTCTGCTCAGGGAGGGAGAGGGGAGAGGAGGAGGGCTGGAATGGGATGAACATGCTTTTGAGAGGTCCTGAGACTGACAGCCCTATATTAATGTAATAATTGAATTGGAGTGTAGTGGCTGATTGTAGAAATCTATGTGATGAAAAGAGACACTTAATACCCATAAATAAAGAAACATTAAATGTGTGGCTATAGTTGGAAGTATCGTTAAGAGGATGGGAGCTATAAAAGCATTTTATTTTGAATATTGTGTACTTACTATGCGATCACAGCCTATGAAGGGCATGCAGAGAGTACCAGAAAACCAGGAAATCATTGTTTGAAAACATCACTGTTCAGCATCTCTGCATTATACTGTGTATGAGATTTCATACATTCAAGACAACTACACTACAAGCAAATTACCTCGACCCTGGCCTCTGCACGCATGTCTCATGGACATGGACTGTGTGAGGAGCGGTGTCTCCCTCCCATTGCCTGTGACCCATAACTTAACCCCTATCCAGCAGCACAACATTAACACTCCATCTCAGGGAGTAAATTCACCCAGGAGGGTTCTGCTATAAGCAAGCCTCACTTCAGCCCTGCTACTTAAAGTGGAACTGACAGGATTCTAGCAACATTAAAATCTGTTCATATACACCCCCAGGAAGATTTATTTTTTTGTACAAAAAAAGAGCACTGGTTATTTTCACATTTTCATAAATTCCTAGAATGTTTGGGAATTATGTATATTAAAGGCATTTAGCAATATAAAGTGGGAAAGTGGCCGTGCATTTGGACAATTAATAGACACTGCAATAAATAAAAACATCGGTCTCGTCCAGGACCATAATCTGCGCAGACCGGTGCGCCACAGCCAATCAGACGTACAATAGGCCTACATGCAAACAAGCCATTTGCCAAAAGGGCCTGCCATCATTCACTTTAAACAGGACTGTGTTTACAGGCAGTTGCAACAGCATGACTTTAGAACGCATTCGGCAAAAGCCACGAATGGATTTCTGCAAATATGTTGCTAAATACCATACATTTGGAAACTTTACAGTCCTATTGATCAAACAACCATGAAAAGGTAGGCTCTTTCCCTACATGCACATCAACAACAAGATCAACAACTAATGCTAGCCAGAGTAAGAGATAAAATCTAACAAATAAACATTAGATAAACCCTATCTAGCTTTTTCAGCTATATTGCAAAAAATTATTACGCAACATGCAACAATTTCAACGATTTTACTGAGTTACAGTTCATATAAGAAAAAGATGAATTAAGCCCTAATTTATGGATTTCACATGACTGGGCAGGGGCACATTAATTTGTTTTCCCCCCCAAAAATGCCTTATTTCAGACAGATTTACTCCTCAGTTTCATCAGCTGTCCGAGTTGCTGGTCTAAGACGATCCTACAGGTGAAGAAGCCGGATGTGGAGTTCTTGGGCTGGCGTGGTTAAATGAGTCTGCGGTTGCAAGGCCGGTTGGACGTACTGTAAAATTCTCTAAAACGACGTTGGAGGCGGCTTATGGTAGAGAAATAAATATTAAAATCTCTGGCAACAGCTCCGGTGGAGATTCCTGCAGTAAGGATGCAAATTGCACGCTGGTGTACCTGTGTAATGATCATGCCGTTTAATCAGATTCTTGATATGAAACACCTGTCAGGTGGATGGATTATCTTGGCAAAGGAGAAATACTCACTAACAGGGATGTAAACCAATATGTGCACAAAATTTGAGAGAAATACATTTTTTGTGCGTATGGAACATTTGAGATCTTTTATTTCAGCTCATCCAACATGGGACCAACACGTTTATATTTTTGTTCAGTATAGTCGGTTGTCAAAATTGCACTGATAAATGATGGAGAATAGTCCTTCTGCATGCATTGCCCCAACCAAGCACCAAACCTAACAAGTTGGCTAGCTTGCTAATTCTAGACACAAATGACAGAACACCTCACTGATCATTTTACTTACCCTAACAGATTAGGGCCTAATTAATTTATTTTAATTGACTGATTTCCTTATATGAACTGTAACTCAGTAAAATCTTTGAAATTGTTACATGTTGCGTTTAGATTTTTGTTCAGTGTAGTTAACAGACCAATAAGAAAGAGTTCCAAACCTCTGACAATAACCTTTTCAGCTTTCCCCTCCCTACTCAAACCACTCCCAGATAGTCCTAGAAAAGTTCTTGCTTGAGAAATTGCTCTTTGCTAAGAAGCTATTTTGTTTATATTCCCACAATTTTAATTGAAAACTATCACTGTAAGGTACTTAAATAATTTGATAGAGATAAACATGGCTGCATTGGACCTTCAATCTCTTTGAGCTAGTCCCAGATCTGTACTTAATATTTTAGTCCACTTCTGTGCCTTTTTGGCACTTAGTCAAACCCTGCTTCCTGCCCTGAAAGGTTTAGGGCAGAGGGAGGCAAAAGTGTTTGAGCATGTTAGGTGTTTGACTTCTCAGTATAGTGATACAGTAGTCTAGTCTATGACGTTCTGTTGTGGTAACCTGGCCAGGGTGTGGCTTGATTTAGCTTTGCAAATACACCCTTTAATAATATGATAATTTTCCTGAGAGTGACATAATTTCAGTCCCATTGTAGGCTGCTCTCTCATAACAGGTCAGTTATGTTTCTATAAGCCTTCCATATAAATGGACGGGAACATATGGAATTTATGATTCATTGTGAAAGATAGCGAGCAACAATTTAAGTTTAAAAGGGTAGGAAGCATGAGTTTTTACTCACCAATGTAATAAAACAGTGTGGTCAAAGACTTAGTAACTTAGTTGTAGTCACGATCTGGTTACCTATAAGTACAAACAGTTATATTTTTGGGTTATTACATTAACTTATTTCCCGGATATCTTCTAAACTACACATAATGCACTATTTGTTAACGTCATATGGAGGATCTTCTCTGTGCTACAGAGTTTATATGCTAGCTCGGTAGCTATTAGCCACTAGCCATGATAGCATGTAATTACATTCCAGGCCAAGTGTTGGCAGTGGTGAGTTACAATCCTCCAATCGCAAGGAAGTGTTATGTAAACAAGGAGCAGATGGGGCCTGTGCCGCCATGAAACATGCTCTTCACAGACTTTGTGGCTGTGTTATCTAGTGGGAACCCGTTAGCACGGCTAGCTCTGCTGCCATGTAGCTGTAAGCTAGGTGTTGATAGCAACTGGCTAACTCATGCACTGCTAACATAACGTTGGCAGGCTGGTAGGGCTAATGTTAGCAGGCTAGCAACCTTGCAAGTTGATTTGTAACAATAAATTCATTAGGTATTTGCTTGGCTGAAAATGTAATTGAAACTAGTAGTCATCAGTGCAAACAATTGTTTAAATTTGAAGTTATACATTTAAAGTTATTTACATTCTAGGGTATAGGCGGACTTGCCGGGTCCTACATATTACATCACACCCCTGAAAAACATTTTCCGACATGACTTCGCCATTCTTTGGAATTCTGATAGAAAAATTGAAAAATTGAGGTGTAACTTTGCATCGGGACTTTTGATGCAGATACTAATGCAAATCCATGTGGTTACATTTATGCTACCTACCCTTTAAGGTTCAAGGGGAAATAAATAAATATAGCATACTGTGTATAATGTTGTGCCATTTATTCTAGGTCTTGAGAGTATCTCAAAGAAAATGAGGCCGTTTTAGAACACCGTCGTCTAACATTCCTCCTCCTGTGTGGTTGATAAGGGAAGCCCAGCTGAGGCAAACAATATTGTGTCTGTATCTTTTCAAATATATCATGTAGGCCTGGGCCATGCTCCATACATGTTCTTCAAAGCATGTTTGAACACAATGATACACAGGTACAGTCATGAACAGTGGTGGAACATCAATGCTGTAATACATGACTACAGCTGAACAGATTATAATACAGGGAGGAGAAATGTGGAAGTATGAGCTGGGTGAAATCACATCACTGAAATAGTTCTGTGCTTTAACACAGGTCAGAGTGTTTTATGAAATAAATGAGAAAAATCACAACCTTTCATTGCACATGAAAGGGATCACTTTAGCAGGTCCGGGGGTTAAGAACACAATTATTAACAAAGTGTACCCATTCACCCATCTAACTGCACATATTTAATATGACTAACACATGGAAGTGTTTAAATTGCCTGACGACTAAAACTGAATTCTTCCGCTGCTCTATGATCTCTACTTAGTTCAGTCTGAGACTGCCATCATTGAAGTCATTTGCGGTGATGTCAAAATGAGGGGTGTTGTACAAAATAAAGACATCAGCAATTGGATCATTTCTAACCAATCAATCAGATTATCAAAGTCAATTACACATTTTCAAAATGCTGCTTTACCCACTTGTGTTCTGGCTCTGGCCCAACCCATCAGTTTCTGGGACCAATCAGAACAGTTAGAATGTGTTTGCGTTCTAGAAATCATCAAGGAGGTACTCAGACCCAGACTCATTGCGGAGAAGAAACTAATGTCTGTGGGCGTGGCTTGGCTTTTGGCCAGAACAAGTATTTTGGGTAGCCAGGCAAGTGTTTAAGAACAGTTACGAACCAAATGAGCAGAGAGACATCAACACCACTCTAGAGGTGTAGAGCGCTCACTGCTGGCTAAAATGGTAAAGAATATAGGAGCTAAATAGACTAGTATGAGCATCCAGGGTATCACTAATTAAGGATACTGGAGTTTAACCTAACTTCTAAAAGTTTCAGAGTCACATAGAGCAGTATAAGTAAGGACATGACTGTGTCCTGACAAAGTAACCTGGAAAGAAAAACTCCTGGCCCTACTTATGGCTTCCTGCACAGGTTAAGTGGTCAGGAATACTCCTGGCCCTAAGGAAAGGGAACAGCAGACCCATAATAGAAATATATTGAGTTTGTCTTTAACATTAATAATATAGTCCACAGTGATTTGCGTGGCAGTAAAGTTCTTCCACAGCTATAAAAAGGTACAATATTGAGTGAGCTGCTTAAGGCATGGAGGTGTTCTAGAGGGGAAGGCCTGAATACCATTATCAGGAAGGATGTCCATTAAGAAAGATGATACAACAAATTTGAAGTACTTTACCTCACTGACAGTTCAGGGGCAATCAGACTAATAGGGGCGGGGCGTGGCCTAGGTGTTGTTATGGAATGCAAATAGAACAGCTGCCATTTTGTTTTGTCCTTATAGAAATCTTAAGACTAATACTGCTGTTATTCATCAGCTTATAGAGCTTAGTCTTGGCCCATTACACTTAAATCATTGTATAAAACATTTTGCGATCCAATTACTTGTGTTACAAGGCAGAGATTACCAAACTATTCCTTGACCCCAGGGCTACCGCTAAATGTAAATTCCATCCCTCGCTAAACAATGGAGAAAAATGCCATTCATCCATTCACCTCAGAAAGTTATTCTAAAGCGATGTCTTACCTCTGACAGGAAGGTCTGTGCTGATTTCTGTGCACCAACGTGCAGCAAATACTCGTACACATATAAAGCTAACCTGTAAAAAAAAAAAAAAAAAAAGGGTCAGCATTGAGGCTCCATCTCTCACCTCCTCGATTCCTCCCCTCTCTCCTTGGGTTGCAGGCAGCCTAACCCACTGGTGCTCAGGTGAAAAATGCAGCTGTACTGGATCTCTCCTTACAGGCCAGTGGAATTAAGCAGGAGAAGGAAGGCTTTGTCACAATCAAAAACACAATGATATTTAGGTTCAGACTTGTAGTATGTACACCTGGGATCATCAACTAGATTCAGCCACGAGCCCATTTTTTCTTGAGCGGCTGGCCCAGGGGGCCGGAACACAATAACAAATAATTTGTAGACTACAAATTGACCGCAAGAAGCCCAAACAGATACTGTATAATATTTGACTAAAACAGAATTTCAAACCTTGATTACATTTGTATATGATCACGTATCTATTATGCGTGGAAAGACTTGGGAACAGATTTCCCAAATTAAAATTCCTTAGAGCTGATTTCCTAGTGTTTTTATAGTTTATATCCAACAATGGAAAAAAATATATATAATAATAATAAAGAATTTGATATCATCCATCCATACATCCATCCATCCATCAACCTGATGCGCACAGCATTGACATGTACAGTAGGAACCAGAGAGTTTCAGTATGAGGCTAGTCCGCAATGTTAAGGAGCAGCCATTGGGAGGCTCTAGAAAATAAAAATTAAAACCTTTGTGGCACGATGCCACATCTCTGTGGCTGATGAAAACAAGTGGCAAGCAGAGACAGCCAAGTAAGGCTCGGAGCCACACTATCTGATAAGCCACACCGCCACATGCATTTTTGTCATTTTTAGTCTCCATTACGACTGTCATTTAGCCGCCTGTGCTGGCAATTACTGTGCTCCCAGTGCTCCTGGACTTACGCTGAACCCACACTCTGCTAGGAGGGGAAAACATACCCTGTTCTCCTCAGCTATACTGAACAGAGGGACAACCAGGCAGCTCAGTAACAGTGTGGTTTTAGAGAGGACAGGGACCTCTGTCAGTCATCACATCAGGTTAAGTCCATTCCTTCGATATGCCTACTTTTCATTTGGGAGACTTCTCTTCCACTGACTTCTAAAAGCCAGTTCTGACTAACGTTAGACATCAGTTAAAGGGGGCACCGATCTTCTTAAAGCTGCAATATGTAACTTTTTGGGTGACCCAACCAAATTCACATAGAAATGTGAGATAGACATGTCACTCATTGAAAGCAAGTCTAAGAAGAGGTAGAAATGTTGTTCTATGTGCGCTACTTCTATGCTTCCCATTCTTAAATGTTGTGTCTTTTACCTTCGGTTTTGTACACCAGCTTCAAAACAGCTGAGAATACAATAGCTGTAGTTATTGAACATATATTTCAAAGTGGTTTAGATGGTACAATGATTCTCTACATTGCTTGTTTAGTCACAAACTAAAATTAGGTGAACTATTGGAATTTTAGCAACCAGGAAATGGCAGAGCGACTTCTGCATACCGCACCTTTAACTATTTCTCAGTGTTACATCAGACATTCCTTTCACCGTTCATTTCAGTAATCTACTGTAAACAAATGGTTCTGGAAGCAATGAACGCAATTACGTCTGGAGCATTTTATCTGCTCGGTCTCTGTTTTATGGCTGTGTATTTGTTATAGTGGAGTGACTGCTTAGAGGGTAGGTCAAGGGTGATGGTCGCAGAGCAATGGATTATGGGTAATGGCATGATATACAAATGAAATGACGCGATGGAGCAAATTGCTGGCTGGAATATTTTCCTACTTATCTCATCTTAGAGGCGAGTGTCTCACTACACTACTGTTCCTGGTAAAACAGAAAGTGTTAGGTACCGTTTAGTAATCAGGTCTCACCGGAGTTTAATTTATTTATTTTTGATTTTATTTAACCTTGATTCAAACCAGCCAGTGAGAACTGAGCACCGTGAGTGTGCTCTTAAATTAGCTTAATGCAACCAGTTAAAAATGAGGCGCTCCTTTAAGCAGGAAGTACCTGTGCTCTCCCTCTCAGAGTGATAGTGAGACTGTTTAAACTCCCCTGGTTCCTGGTAAAGAGTGGAGGCAGTTGGTGCAAGAAGACTACCACTTGGCTGTGTGGAATACCCAGCGGCATGCGTCGGCTTATATAAGCTGGTCCACGCTGAACTGGATCGAACCGAGATTCCCATGAGCTGATGAAATTTTCATGGCTAGACTGGTGTGATCTGGGGTTCTGTGCCCTGGTGATGGGCACCTGCCCCTTCTCTAATGCATTATTTAAAAACACTCATTCAATCCTGTCTTCAGGGGACACCTTTTGTTGCACTGTCAGAAGCACTGAGTGTAACTCCGCCTAGGGAAGAGGGTTGTGGAGACTCTTCCTGTACAGGTAGGAGTCAGTGGAGGAGCGGGAAGGAGAGAGCGAGGTAACTCTAGGTGTTAAGACTACTGTGTGATGGTGTGATGACAAAAAGGAAAATCCACATGCTAACGACCGTAGTGGAAACCACAGGGCCAAAGATGACAGGAGACAGAGCCACGACACCAAACAAGTGATATGTTCATACGAAAGCCTTCTCTGAAACTCGAAATATCTAGTGCACACACCATGTGCTCTGACCTCCTAATGGTAACATCTCCATAATAATATATTTACAACCCCCGAGTATCAAGTGTGTTGCTAGTTCTTCTTCTCTCGGTCATAGTGTCGTCTCAGGTGCATAGAAACTAATCTCAACATCCTAGTTGACTGCACAGCTGGTCTCATCCACCCCTCTCACCGAATGCTCTCTGCCAGGGCGTACTCCAGGTAAAGAGATCGGAGGCCACTGAAACCCCTTCATGGATAATGCAGAAAGATGAGGAAACCAGAGGCCAGCAGACTTACCTGTCAGAAAATGACTATTGAGTGGGTGGTTGAGTTTGATCCCTTCCGTACTGACTAAGGGCTCAGACACACCAATAGCGTTTGCTGGCCAAGAGTACTTAGCACCTCAATGTAATCTGCGAACCGAGTATGCACCGATTTTACATGTGTGGAAAATGACAGTAGTCAGACGTCTACAACACAGCATGCTGAACGATCAGCAGACGAAGGAGAGATCCAAATTCGGTGTGATGTGTGCTAGCCTTAACATTAGAGGCAGGGCCAAGGAGACAGACAGCAGCCCCCAGTTTCACAGTAAGCGTGGCGCTTTGCACTGTGTCCACACTCCCAAGGGGAGAGCTCCAACCTCATCCCAGGAACACACCTGTCCTGACATCTCGCCCCAGGCTCCCAGACTACGCTCCCGCTAGACATGAAAGCACCTCCGACCAAGTTTAGCCAGCTAAAGCACAGACTGTTAGCAAATTAACTTCAGTGTCTTGATTTCAATAATTCAGCAGTGAGAGCATGGACTTGATTAGATAAGGTACGCAGGAGATGTGATGGAGAAGAGAGTCGGGGTAAATACAAGATGGTCATTTCACAAAAGCCTACACCTACAGTAATTACAATTATGTTGGCAAGCTGATGTGTAATGACATGTTTCGCAAGCAAAGTAGGAGTAGACAAGGCACTTCATTCCCCAAATGTCAAGCTACCCATTTATGGGATGAAACTAAGAACTAACATTTCCTACATTGGTGGTCATTTTCAGCAGTCACAAAACAGTGTCAAAAGGCTGTAAACACACATGGCTTAAATCAGCATGGGTTAATCCACACACACACACACACACTCTCTCTCTCTCGCTCATAATAAACTGGATTCCCATTGTCAAAGTCATCTCAGTGTCTTTACCAGGAGTCAAAAGCCTGCAGATAAATTGACCACAATAAATGGTCATGCTCTGCTTGAAAGGACGACATTGTATTCTAACCTGAGAGTCTTCATTTTGGGGCAATTGATACATTAAGAAAGTTTGATTCTATGAGAAAGAATAGCAACTAGACAGGGTTTATACATGGAATAAGCACTTAATAGGTATTGTTATCAGTTAATAATAAATAGTTACTATTACAGTGCTGAAAGAACATTAAGATAGTGTGTTAGTAGGCCGTCTATAGGTAAATATCAATGAGCTACATAAAACATAAACAATGGTATGGCTGTATCACAACCGGCCGTGAATGGGAGTCCCATAGGGCGGCGCACAGCGATTTTGGCAGGTGTAGGCCGTCATTGTAAATAAGAATTTGTTCTTAACTGGCTTGCCTAGTTAAATAAAAGGTTCAATTTAAAAAATACACAAAAGGTATGTGGATACCCCTTCAAATTAGTGGATTCGGCTATTTCAGCCACACCAGTTGCTGACAGGTGTATACAATTGAGCACACCGCCATGCAATCTCCATAGACATTGGCAGTAGAATAGCCTTACTGAAGAGTTCAGGTGACTCAACGTGGCACCGTCATAGGATGCCACCTTTCCAACAAGTCAGTTGGTCAAATTTCTGCCCTGCTAGAGCTGCCCCGGTCAACTATAAGTGCTGTTATTGTGAACTGCAACACCGACTCAGCCGCAAAGTGGTAGGCCACACAAGCTCCGAGATCGGGACCGGTGAGTGCATCGGGACTGGCAGTCCAAGGGATGAATCTGGGTTTGGCGGATGCCAGGAGAACGCTACCTACCCAAATGCATAGTGCCAACTGTAAAGTTTGGTGGAGGAGCAATAATGGTCTGGGGCTATTTTTCATGGTTTGGGCTAGACCCCTTAGCTCTAGTGAAGGGAAATCTTAATGCTACAGCATACAATTACATTCTAGACCATTCTGTGCTTCCAACTTTGTGGCAACAGTTTGGGGAAGGCCCTTTCCTGTTTCAGCATGACAATGTCGTTGTGCACAAAGCGAGGTCCATACAGAAATGGCAGTGTAATCAACAGCATACACACATGCACTTCATCAGGTTTGTCAACCTGATTACTGACTTAATGCACGTAGCCTCAATATTTATACGGTCTCACTTATTTCAAGTGAGAAAACTAACAAATATGTTCCAATGCATCAATAGCATCCAACAAAAAGCTAAATTAATTGACTGCTAACACCTCTGAATATGAGCATAATTATTCCAAGCAATGCAGAGAAACTCAGAGGCTCTTTACAAAATAGTGGTGTGTTTTTGCTTATGTGAGTATGAGGTTCTTTGTCTTTCTCAAAAGGCCAAAATGCAGACGGCAGTACCATCTGTGTCAAATTCAAAACCGTGCATTCAGACATCAAGAACTAAATACAAATATAGGGGAGGGCGTTGAGGGGAGGGCGTAGATGTAAAGAAACACATTCAAATCAAACTGATTAATCTTCACACTTGAGACACACTATTAAACATATTCAATTACACTAAATATGTCTTACAGGCCTATACTATAACTATTGAATATGCATAGAAGTAGACTACAACATTTTTGACAGGGTCACGCACTACCAACTTACATGATGAAAAACATTATATTTTATTAATCCAAAGGAAGGGCCCTGTGATAGCGATGGCGGATTTCTCAGCACATTTCAAGAGTTGTAATTAACAAAACAGGTCATATCAATGTTGGAGCCTCTATTTCAACCCCAGTTAAATCAAATTAAATCAATGCAGAAAGAGTGACTGAGGTGTAATTAATTCCTCTCATCACAAGGGCACAGAGTTCTTGTTCTACCATTTTCCACAGACATCGGCCACTTCCTCAAGTACACAAGCGCTTTCTTGAATGACACCATCCTCAGCCATCAGATCCCTCAATCTAGGACTTTCCAAAGTTAACAACGCGTCACATGTTTATCGGCATACAGTTTCTTGAAGTCTCCATTTCTTGACCGCACGGAACCTTTTAGGTCCACAACACAACAAGGAACACAGCTATAGTCAATGCTTGCGTCTTTACATCGCTGAAGACAGTGCCCAAAAATGATTATAACTAACCCAAGATAGACCACAGCCTGTCGTTTCCAATGGGAACAAAGGAGTCAGTAGGCAGAACAAGCAAGGTGGTGGGCAAAACCAAGCACAAGCTAGCGAGATCCTATTGGCGCGTTCTAGTATGCATTTGCATATTTCTATTAGGGAACACCTACCTCTGAAGTGCGTGTGTGCAATAACTAATTTCGCCTTTGCACTCGTAAACAATGCAATGTTTTAAAAACTTTGGAAAAGGGTAGATTCTACAAACATAGTCCACTCTTTTCGTAACAGATTCTAGTTTTGGGAACAGAAAACTGTATTGAGATCAAATGTTTCATCAATGAGAAAATTTGCCGGCCAAATATCGGTGAAATATCTGTGGTATGCTTCTAGCCAAAATCATGTAAATGTTACACCCAATATTACCAGAGCCATGTTTTTTTATTTCTGCAGACATGTTTTAAACTACTGTTGAGACAATATTTTTTGGTTTGATAACAAACCACATTGTTTAGCTAGCTAGTCACGTTACCTATTTAGCAAGCTAGCAACCTGATAACTTGACCACTGACTAGGCTATGCACACATTTGGATGGCACAGGAAGAACTGAAAAGGAATAGCTACTCAAAGAGATGGTTCAAAAGGTAGACTGCATATGCAAGAATGTGGTGTGTGTAAGATTGGGTGTGTGTGAGAGGATGTGTGTGAAAGCAGGAGCAAGTTAGAGAGTCTGGGAGGGAGGGAGAGTGTGTAGGCCTGTGTGTGTGTTAAACTTCAAGAGGTAGTAGGCCTATTTAAAACATTGGGAGCATTAATAGCTAGCTGTATGTTACAATGACTTGTGTTGTTTATGGTGAAAATGTTATTAAAACATTCTGATGTAAATAATTGTGTATTTCCATCCCTTACAATCAAAGCATAGTTTGCCTGTAACTCAATTGCCTGTAACTCAATTAAGTACTTTTTAAATTGAAAAATCTTTCTTTAGGACCAAATTCTACATTTGCGATTAACTAATGCCATTAACCCTATTAATTATTTTAATCGTTTGATAGCCCTAATTTTAACAAGTCAGTAATTGTCCCAAAAAAGTATCATTAAAAAAAAGTTAAGGTTAAGTTTATTCTCCTAGATTCCTCCAATGCCTTCATAAGCCATTATACCATTCCCAGCCGTGGTACAATTTGTATAACTTCAATCTGCTCTACTAGTGGTTCTGTCCTAGACACCTTTACTCTACAGCCTCCTCTTCATCTAAACATGTTGGTGAAATTGGACTACCTGCACCTGCACAGAGAGAGACCATATGGGTCTTTCATTTCAATTTCCATATTAAGTAGGAGTTAATCTAAGCCTTCAGACAACATGGACAGCATCCTGACTAACAATAGCGTAAAGACAGCGAAACAAGCATTTGCCTTACAGTGCATGGCAGAGTGATTAGTTAAGTGATAATGGGATTGCATCCTCACTCTGGCCATCAGCTGCTTACCTGACTCACACACAGAAATGCAAAGCGCATGCAGTGGTGTCTGTCAGAGGGTTCACTGCTTACACTGATGTCAAATCAATCAAATAACTTAATTTTCCTTCTTGTGTGGAGTGGTATATACAACAAGACAAAGGACATACGCAAAAAATGTATCTACACTGAACAAAAATATAAACGCAACATGTAAAGTGTTGGTTCCATGTTTCATGAGCTGAAATAAAAGAGACATTTCCCATAAACACAAAAAGCTTATTTTCCTTTGTTTACATCCCTGTTAGTAAGCATTTCTCCTTTGCTAAGATAATCCATCCACCTGACAGGTGTGGCATATCAAGAAGCTGATAAAAACAGCATGACCATTACACAGATGCACCTTGTGCTGGCGACAAAAGGTAACTCGAAAATGTGCAGTTTTGTCACGCAACACAATGCCACAGATGTCTCAAGTTTTGAGGGAGCATGCAATTGGCATGCAGACTGCAGGAATGTTCACCAGAGCTGTTGCCAGAGATGTAATGTTCATTTCTCTATCATAAGCTGCCTCCAATGTCATTTTAGAGAATTTGGCACTATGTCCAACTGGCCTCACAACCGCAGACCACGTGTAACCACACCAGCCCAAGGGGGATGCTGAGGAGTATCTCTATCTGTAATAAAGCCCTTTTGTGGGGGGGGGGGGACTCATTCTAATTGGCTGGGCCTGGCTCCCCAGTGAGTGCGCCCCTGCCAGTCATGTGAAATCCATAGATTAGGCCCTAATGAATTTATTTCAATTTACTGATTTCCTTATATGAACTGTAACTCAGTAAAATCTTTGAAATTGTTGCATGTTGCGTTTTTTTTTTTTTTGTTCAGTATACATTTTATTTTACTTCAAGGAGGAAATTTAAGGGATGGGGTGGAGGGGATATTGTTCTACTGTCACTACCCCTGTATGAAGATGTAGGAATCCACAAGTTTGTAAATAGATTCCATAGAGAATAAAACAAATTTAAAAAATTTAAAAAAATCTGAGAAAATCCAAGCATCAGATGCAAATTTAAAATGATTCTTGCTGTATTGGTACATGTGCCACATAGAATTGTTTTCATTTATACTCCCTCACCTCACAGTGCTGCCTCAGTTCGTCAATATACAATAAATATTTTCTCTAACAGAGAATATGCCATTTACTTCACACATTCAAATTAGGGTGAAATTAATACACGGCACTGAAGCCTACAAGTAATGCTCATCATCATGATTCACCCACAGTCAGCAATAGGATGCAAGCAACTTCGTCAAGTAATTTGGAATGTTTTTGAAGGAACACTGCCTACTGTTGCTATATAATATAAATGTCAACAATAATACAAACATCTGGATAACCAACAAAAGCCTACCTAGGAGAGTTTGAAGAGAGGTACTGTTTTTAGATGATAAAGGTACTGTATTTATTCATGCAGGAGAGAAAAAAAGCAACATGTGATAGATAGCACAGTTATCCTGGTGCCTTGATCTAAGTCTCCACGTTATCTTTGTGATCTTGGTACAAGAAACTCGGTTCATATGTGTGTCAGTCATCGTTACATCGTGTGTGAATGCTAAATATGTAACAAAGTGAGTCTCATATCACAACCTCTTATCAGGATCACAACACAATAGTCTGTGTAGCATAGAAAGCAACGACGTACATAAGATGTTACCTTCGTGTACAGCACTGGTTAAAATCTGTGCCTCTTGATCAAAATCGTTCATTTAACACTTTAAAAAGTTGTTGTGGCAGTTTCTCTGCCTTCCCCCAAAGAGGATAAAGGCTTAGTTTGTACTATGATATAGCCGTTATTAATAATAATATTACTATTCAAAGCATCATAAATGAGATAGTTTGATATTTGGGACAAATGATTTCATCAAAAGGTTGAGGTTATTTAGTTCGTACGCGTTAGTCCAAGGCTTTTAAAACATGTATCAGTTCGATATAATCCATTATTCAAACAATTCTACAGTAACACTCCTTTTAACATAGATGTTAGACTGCATTGCGTAAATATAACACGCTTAAAAAGTTTACGTAACTATAACTAAAGTACAAGTTTCATTTAACACAACTCTTCAATTGCTCTGGTGGGATGTCCAGCACAAATTCTTCATGAACACGAATAGGGTAAGAAGACATGTATAATAAGACGTCTAGATAAGATATCTAGTAGACCTACTGTATGGGTCGATTGCATTTTTAAAAAATCCCTCGTAACGAGTCTCAAAACTTTACACATTCAAACAATATGTTTGCCAGCGTCCATGCTGCATGCAACTGATTACAGAAAGACAACATGCGTATATTCCATGTCTTCTAAAATAGAATTTCAAGCACAAAATCGTTGTTCGAAGTAGGAATTATGTTACTTCTTGCAATCGCTGCATGAGCGCTACATTTGATCTTTAAATTCTAGACAGCGATACATTTGTAACCCCAAATGAAACACACTACACTGAACAACTCTTCGGTGGGTTGCGATAATGTTGCGATAATATTCTAATAAATATCCTCTAAGAACGAGAAAGTGCAACGAACAAGAAAAAAGTTAGAGACGTACCACCGCGGGGGCAAACAACACTCGGGAGAGCGAGCGAGTAATGTATACACCTTTACATTACGGTAGCTATAGTTTAGAAAGTTGGGGCTTCCTTTTAACCAGGTAAAACTCTTAAATAGTGCATAATTCACTTACTTTTCTCTAGCTTGGCTATCTGAAGGGACGACAGCTCCTTTACCTTTAGCGTACATGCTGGATTCTGTTTTAAGACTTTTACCCCACTCAACACCTGTCAAAGAGAGCAGCCAGCCAAACGTTCTATCTCCATAGCTACCCCTTTAGTGTTTTTCCTCCCCCCTCCTTTCTTTTTTTTTTTTTTATTATTTTTTTTCTTTTTTTTACAGCTCCAACGTTGGCCACAAATCAGGCACAGTTTCTATTGGGGGAACTTGAAACAGACCAATGGTGGATTTTTTTCCCCCTCAACCGCTGTTCGAGAATGTATTCACACTCCCTCCGTTATGGAATGGTTGGGGCTTCTTAAAGGGGAACGCACGCACTTCTTGTTTACTGACCTCAGAAACATGTAAGCGATTGAGACAGGAAAAACAGGCTTTCTGAAGCCTTCCGTTTAGGACAGAATATCCCAAACTCGGCCCGTGGGAACCCAAGGGGTGCACGTTTTGGTTTGGAATCACAGCTGATTCAAACGATCAAAGCTTGAGGATTAGTTGATTGTTTGAATCAGCTGTGTATTGCTAGGACAAAAACAAAATGTTCACCCCTTGGGGTCGAGTTTGGGAGGCGCTCCTTCTTGATTTTTCAGTCCCGGAATGAGAAGTGTATGGATCATGCTCACTAACTGTTGGTTTACATTTCTCAAATCATACATTCAAAAGGACTAGTGGATTGACCAAAGGCACAAGCCTATTTTATCCGCACTTCAACATTGACTTAATTTACTGAGCAGTCCTAGGCAGGTGAAGGTTTGGACAAAATACATTTCATGGTAGCTAATTGAATTACACAAATAGCCATACTGACCATTGTGTGAAAGGCTACTGTATGCATGAAAATGTATCAAAATAATGAGTCGACGTCTCCCCAAAATGTAGCAGTTACAGTGCATTTGGAAAGTATTCAGACCCCTCCACTTTTTCCACATTTTGTTACATTACAGCCTTATTCTAAAATTGATCAAAGATATATTTTACCTCATCAATCTACACACAACACCCCATAATGACAAAGCAAAAACAGTTTGATTACACATTTATAAAAATAAAAAACAGAAATCCCTCATTTACATAAGTAATTAGAACCTTTGCTATTAGACTCAAAATTGTGCTCAGGTGCATCCTGTTTCCATTGATCATTCTTGAGATGTCTCTACAACTTGATTAGAGTAAACCTGTGGTAAATTCAATTGGTTGGACATGAAAGGCACACACCTGTCTAAATAAGGTCTCACAGTTGACAGTGCATGTCAGAGCAAAAGCCATGAGGTCGAAGGAATTGCCCGTAGAGCTCCGAGACATGATTGTGTCGAGGCACAGATATGGGGAAGGGTACCAAAAAAATTCTGCAGCATTGAAGGTCCCCAAGAACACAGTGGCCTCCATTATTCTTAAATGGAAGAAGTTTAGAACCACCAATACTCTTCCTAAAACTGGCCGCCGGCCAAACTGAGCAATCGGGGGAGAAAGGTCTTGGTCAGGGAGGTGACCAAGAACCCGATGGTCAGTCTGACAGAGCTATAGAGTTCCTCTCTGGAGATGGGAGAACCTTCCAGGAGGACAACCATCTCTGCAGCACTCCACCAATCAGGCCTTTATGGTAGAGTGGCCAGACGGAAGCCACTCCTCAGTAAAAGGCACTTGACAGCCTGCTTGGAGTTTGCCTAAAGGACTCTAAGACCATGAGAAACAAGATTCTCTGGTCTGATGAAACCAAGATTGAACTGTTTGGCTTGAATGGCAAGCGTCACGTCTGGAGGAAACCTGGCACCATCCCTAAGGTGAAGCATGGTGGTGGCAGCATCATACTGTGCGGATGTTTTTCAGCGGCAGGGACTGGGAGACTAGTCAGTATCAAGGGAAAGATGAACAGAGCAAAGTACAGAGAGAACCTTGATCAAAACCTGCCCCAGAGCGCTCAGGACCTCAGACTAGGGCAAAAGTTCACCTTAGATAGATAGATAGATAGATAGATAGATAGATAGATAGATAGATAGATAGATAGATAGATAGATAGATAGATAGATAGATAGATAGATAGATAGATAGATAGATAGATAGATAGATAGATACTTTATTGATCCCAGAGGGGGACATTTCTTTGTCAAGCAGCTACAACAAAACATAGGGCAGGACAACGACCCTAAGCACACAGCCAAGACAACGTAGGAGTGGCTTCGGGACAAGTCTATAAATGTCCTAGAGTGGCCCAGCCAGAGCCCGGACTTGAACCCGATCTAACATCTCTGGAGAGACCTGAAAATAGCTGTGCAGCGACGCTTCCCATCCAACCTAACCGAGCTTGAGAGGATCTGCAGAGAAGAATGGGAGAAATACCCCAAATACAGGTGTGCCAAGCATGTAGCGTCATAACAAAGAAGACTCAAGGCTGTAATCGCTGCCAAAGGTGCTTCAACAGATTACTGAGTAAAGAGTCAGAATACTTATGTAAATGTAATATTTCAGTTTTTTTATTTAATACATTTACAAACATTTTCTAAAAACCTAAAAACTTGCTTTGTTATTATGGGGTATTTTGTGTAGATTGATGAGGGGAAAAAATGATTTAATTTTAGAATAAGGTTGTAACGTTAAAAAAAAGTGGAATAAGTCAAGGGGTCTGAATACTTTTCCGAATGCACTGTATAATGTTGTGCTTCGCAACTGAGTCAAATATGTATTAGTATTTTTAAAGGGGAGTGACTATAAAACAGGCTGCTAGAATGGAGAGTTGTAGCCTTACATGTCTAGTAACCTCATCTGAGAGACGTAAAAAATCAATTTATTGTTTTAATATGGTAAAAATAACCCTCATAGACCACCCCACTGCACCGAGCAACCTTCCTCTGTAGCAAACATGTAACATCTTTGTTATACAATGTCAATAGAAACACAATGGATATGTGTAGTGTAGCAACCATTTCAACAGTGTAGTGTGTCCAGATATTCTAGAGTTGGAAGAAAAAATCTATAACTTGCCGTCCAGCAGAGGAATTCCCCCAGCTCCTCCCATTGTGGGGGGGCCAAATGATAATTAATCACAGGTTCAATAATTTAATGCAGAGCCAATGGATGCCTTCCCCAGCCCATTTCTCAGCACCTGCCTTAGGAGATGTGTGTGTGTGTGCATGTTTGGTGCTGGGTCCTCTTTTGGGGCCAAAGACGGGGAGCACAGAGCACATCTCGTAGGGTGCTTGGGCTAATGCACCTAAATGTGTGAAGTATGATTTCAAAAATGGATACAATTTACATTTGGGTGCAGGATTCGTGTCTCGACATTAAAGACATTGTCTCTGATAAAGACATTGAAGTAAATTACAGAAAGCTTTAGGAGTGGCCAAATACACCCCCGGTCAAAAGTTTGGAATATTACTCATTCAAGGGTTTTAATTTATTTGCAAAAAATTTTACATTGTAGAATAAAAGTGAAGACATCAAAACTATGACATAACACATATTTAATCATGTATTAACCAAAAAAGTGTTAAACAAATCAAAATATATTTTATATTTGAGATTCTTCAAAGTAGCCACCCTTTGCCTTGATGACAGCTTTGCACACTCATGGCATTCTCTCAACCAGCTTCATGAGGACCGCCCAGGAATGGAAGACCCAGAAATACCTCTGCTGCAGAGGATAAATTCATTAGAGTTACCAGCCTCAGATTGCAGCCCAAATAAATGCTTCACAGAGTTCAAGTAACAGACACATCTCAACATCAACTGTTCAGAGGAGACTGTGTGTCACGTGAGGGTGCATACACAGACCAAGGCGCAGCGCAGGGATTGTAGTTCGACATTTTATTTTATAAAAACACTTCCAATAAATGACGAACTATCAAACAAAAACACGAATGAACAAACGTAACGTAGCACACTTACTTTCAACGTGACTTTGAGCAATAATGACCCACACCCAGGTGTGGAACATACAAACCTATGTAGGATCCCTAATTAGAGACAATGCGCTGCAGCTGCCTCTAATTATGGACCCAACACAAACCACCACCAGAAACAGAAAGAATAGACCTGTCAGACTCTGACCATGGCTACATAGAGCCTGACACTGTGTGAATCAGGCCTCCATGGTTGAATTGCTGCAAATAAACCACTACTAAAGGATACCAATAATAAGAAGAGACTTGCTTGGGCCAAGAAACACGAGCAATGGACGTTAGACCGGTGGAAATTTGTTCTTTGGTCTGGAGTCCAAATTTGAGATTTTTGGTTCCAACCTCAACCAAATTTAGATGGTTTGGGATGAGGTGAACCGCAGTGACGGTCAATTCTGTCTGAAAAAAATGGTAACCTGCACCTGTATGTCGATGATACTGTTGCTATTGGCCCCATGGTTGACCAGGCTCTATCTGAACTGCAGTCTGCCTTAATTGTATTATAGAAAAACTTTATTGACCTGAAATTAGTATTGAATGCAAGCAAAACTAAGTATACACCATATATATAAAAAGTATGTGGACACCCCTTCAAATTAGTGGATTTGGCTATTTCAGCCTTTAAAAAGATCAGTGCGCATCTGTGGTGACATTAGGGTTGCAAAGGGTCGGAAACATTCCTGCAAAAGTTAGCTTAAATTCATCAAAAAAGTTAGCTTATAACAGTGAACCTTTTTTGTGGCATACACATAGGGCAGTTCTAGGTCTTATAACCCTCTGCATGCACAGTGCATTCTTCCATCACATGTGCAGTGCACTCTTCCATCACATGTACAACTGATTCTCAAGATCTTGCACACTAATGAGATGCTATTGAGCCCACACTACTACACTATACTGTCTCAGCCAAGGACTACATGCTTTCTGCTAAGTTTTGATTACAATACTGTGTGGGGTGAATATATTTTATATGACATACATGATTTTTTGTTAACTAGTAAATAGTAACCTAAAGCAAAGTGTGTTTAAATCATTTCTAACTTGTTAACAATATCTGCTAGTTAGGTTTTGCTACCAAGTGGGTTTTAGGTTGCTTGAGCCTGCTAACTGAGGAATGTTAATACACCTGTTTCCATACATGTTTCTTTTTAAAACATTTATCTTACAAAGGAGTTGTTTAATCGAACTAATTAACTATTTGTCTGTACATGGAATTGTATTCGTTTTTTTTTCCTTTTTTTTTTCTAATCTTTACAGGAAAATGCCACGGGCACTATCTGATGTGTGGAGAAATTTCACTGCAGCTAATGTAGAAGGAAAAGCTGTATACATTTGCAAATACTGTGTCAAATCATATGTGAAGAATGCAACAAAGATGCAGAATAATCTGGTCAAGTGCATAAAGTTCCCTCAGCGCTCACAACAAGCAACCTCTGACAAAAGTCTCTCTACTTCTATTCGAGGTGAAAATGATTAATCAGACACCTTATCGATAGCAACAGCTCATGGTCCTCCTGGAATCAGACGTTTTTTTGACTCAATGGAGGAACTCGAGCTGTGCTCACAGGCAATGTGTATTGCAAGAGATTTCTGAATGTTCTTCGCCCAGCATACACCCCTCCAACCAGACATGCTTTATCTACTAATTTGCTGGATGCAGAGTTCAACAGAGTTCAAGTGAAGGTCAAGCAAATCATAGAGAAAGCAGACTGTATTGCAATCATCTCTGATGGGTGGTCGAATGTTCGTGGGCAAGGAATAATTAACTACATCATATACACCCCTCAACCAGTATTCTACAAGAGCACAGACACAAGGGACAACAGACACACCGGTCTCTACATTGCAGATGAGCTGAAGGCAGTCATCAATGACCTTGGAACACAGAAGGTATTTTCACTGGGGACAGACAATGCTGCGAACATGAAGGCTGCTTTGTCTAAAGTGGAGGAGTCCTACCCTCACATCACACCCATTGGCTGTGCTGCTCATGCATTGAATCTGCTCATCAAAGACATCATGGCACTGAAAACAATGGATACACTCTACAAGAGAGCCAAGGAAATGGTTAGGTATGTGAAGGGTCATCAAGTTATAGCAGCAATCTACCTCACCAAGCAATGTGAGAATAATAAGAGCTTCACATTGAAGCTGCCCAGCAAGGATCCTCCTGGATGATGTACTTTGGGAGCGAGTGATAAGCAGCCTGAAACTCCTGAAACCTATTTCAGTAGCCATTGCACGGATTGAGGGAGACTGCCATCCTGTCTGATGTTCAGACTCTGCTTGCAGATGTAAGAGAAGAAATCCCTCTGCCCTGCCCACTTCACTGTTGCTCCAAGCAGAGGAAACTGCAGTTCTGAAATACATCAAAAAGCATGAAGACTTCTGCCTGAAGCCCATACACGCTGCAGCGTACATGTTGGACCCCAAGTATGCTGGCAAGAGCATCCTGTCTGGTGCCGAGATCAACAAGGCCTATGGTGTCATCACTACCGTATCTCGCCACCTTGGCCTGGATGAGGTTCTTGGCAGTCTGGCGAAGTACACTTCCAAGCAAGGGCTTTGGGATAGAAAGGCAATATGGCAGTCGTGCCAACATATCATATCATCAGCCACCTGATGGAAGGGACTTTGTGGATCTGAGGCTCTTTCCCCAGTTGCCCCATCATCCTCCAAATTTCACCAACATCAGCCGCCACAGAGTGCAATTGGTCCTTGTTTGGGAACAAACACACCAAAGCACGCAACAGGCTGACCAAACTAAGGGTTGTAAAATTGGTGGCCATCCGGGCAAATTTGAGGCATTTTGAGCCTGGCAACGAGACATCCTCAACGGGGTTGGAAAGTGACAGTGAAGATGAGACCTCAGAGTCTGATGTTCAAGAGGTGGACATTGAGGAGGTCCAGGGAGAAGACAGGGAAGCCTGAGAGGAAGACAACCAATGCTTTAGTTTCTAGACTATAATTTTACAGATGTATGTTTAAAACGTTTCTGGGAGATGCGATGGATCATTGGGATCATTCAATATTCCCTTTATTTTGTTGTTCAGTGATATCATCCCATGTGAAGAGTCAACTCATTTAATTAAAGTTCAATTCGTAACTAAATTGTTTTTTTTATTTCTATTGGAAGGATTTAATCATTTGCAATTATGTCTACTTATGAGAAGGTAAAAGGTTTATGTTTGTCTCCATATATGGTAAATATATCCAATGCAAAAAACATCTACATTTAAATGGTATTAATATTAATTTGCATATATTCCTGTTAATTCCCACAGAAAGTTTCCACCTCTTAATATTTCCCAAAATGAATATCCCCATTTAATCAAGTGCCGCTCATGTACAACACTTGGAGCAACAGTGCATGTAAAAAAGTATTGATTATCATGCTGTTTTGAATGTACTGTTGATGTTTATAACATATGATGACTGACTGTAAAAATCTATCAATTGTGGATTCATCCACACAGACACAGTACAGTAGGACCCAGATTGGTCTGAATTATCACTGAATTGACATTCTCTTGTTGATTGGATTAGGAAGTCAGTAGATCCCTTTCACATGTAGAGCATTATCGGGTGATTTCACCCCAGCTGTCTACAGCCTACACTGAGTATACCATCCATTAAGAACACCTTCCTAATATTGAGATGTGGCATTTCACTCTAAACATCACCCCGTCCATCCGCCCGCTTCCATGTGAAAGCCATTGGCAGTGTGTTGTCTAGAACAGGAAGCCTGGAACTGTTTGGCACACTGTATGCTGTGGTGCAGAGTGCTGGGTGTTACAGTAGCTCTTCCACTCGCCAAGCGGCTGCCTTTTCCTTTAAGAGGCGAGCCGGGCAGGGGAGAGGGACAGAGAGGCAGCTGCAACAGTGGTAATGTTCTCATGTGTTCTCCTTCTGTGGGAAGTGCCACAGCCCCACCACAGCTCACACACACACTTGCATACACGCATGTACAAAGACATACACACAAACAGGCATGCATGAACACACTCACACCCACACACACATACATGCACACACACACAGGCATGCACATGCACACACACGCACGCGCGCACACTGTGTGTGTTAGTGAGAGGCTCTCCTCTCTCACAGCCAGAGGAAGGAGGTTCACGTTGTTGATCACTATATTCCACTGCTGTTTTCCAATCAGCTCGCTATAGGAGACTGGAGAAGGAGAAGAGAGGGAAGGAGAGATGGCGTTTGGGAGAGAGAGAATGACACCAGATGGACTGCTACTCTGGCTGCTCTTAGGAAACATTTCAGTAATGATGCCAAAATACCCCTGTTATTTTCTGTGATATCTGGAAGAAAGAATTTCCAGTGTTTTCCATTGTGGCTTCCTGCCCCTGTGTTAGATGGGGACCACAAACAGACTTCCAGCTCCATACAGTGAACATGTGATCCAATGCGTGCTCTAAAGCCATTAACCATTAGACTGTATTCCAGGCTGTTCCCCCAATGCTCACGGAAAGCAGACCACAATAGCAGCTCTGAATGTGACAGCGTTTGTGGCTCTGCCTGTTCCTTTAATAAGCTTTAAGCTGCCGAGTTGCGCAGGCGCACGTAAACCCGACCTGAACGACTATAGCATACCGCAGTCAGAGCCTGATAAAGAGCGCTGGTAAAACATGTAGCACGGCAGGCACAGAGGCATGGTGAATTGCATCGTTGGCATAAAGGCAACCAGCATACAAAATGCCTCTGTAGAACCCACAAGATGTGAATGGTGCCAAGTTTCCTCATTCTTTCACTCTCTGCTTCCCCCTCTTTTTCTCCATCCCTCCCTACCTCTTTCTCTGTTTCTGCCCCTCTCTCTTCCAAAACATGCACATGGACACACTTTCCAGCATGCGTGCCCACACAAACGGGTGCATACATTCCCCACCACCTCGGCTGTCTCTACTGCTCTCCCACACGCCTGTACACTGCTTCCAGTATAGAGTGCTATGACCTCCGAGTGCCCGGAGGGGGGGGTGTTTGTGTGTGTGAGAGTGAGTGAGTGTGAGGGGGGAAGGGATTTGGGATTTTACCAGACGGGTAATGGGGGTTGTCACACCAAGGAGTCAAGGATAGACTCTTGTCTGTTAAGGCGTTCGACTAGCTTCCAATCCGAAACGGTTGGAAACACGTTTGTGCATATATTATGCCAAAATGTTGTGACGTTTTTGTTAGGCAAGGGTATTTTCAGCTGTTCGTACACACAACATTTTATCTCAAGGCAAGCCGAAGTCTACACCCTTTCGCCTGTGATTGGTCAACAGGGATTCTTCAATTTACATCTAACTAAGATGTTTGGTGCAGAATTTCTCAAGTGAAAAAATGTGCATGAAATCTAGTCGTCTATCGCTGAATGACACCTGTCAGGCTCTGGCCATAGAGAAGCCTATTGCTTCTCTAAAATTCTATGGTCAGAGTCTGGCAGTTCTATATGTTCTACGTCTGTGTGGTGTTGTGTGTGGGATCCCTAATTAGAGGCAGCTGCATTGCATTGTCTCTAATTATGGATCCTACTTATATGTGTATGTCCCACTCCATAGGCGTGGTTCATTGTCGTCAGTCCCGTGTTCGATGTAAGTGTGTTTTCCCTTGTTATTGTATTCATTGTTATTTTGTATAGTTCGATACTAAGTTTAGTTTAATTATTTAAATAAATGATGTCGAACTATCGCTACGCTGCGTCTTGGTCTATATACACACCCGAGCGTGACAACACCCGAATTTCGGCTTGCCTCGAGATAAAACATCTTTGCAGGACGGCCACTCCAAAAAAACGTGTGCACCAACAGCCGCAAAAAAAACCTTGCCGAACACCAAAACAAACAAAAATGTCACAAAATGGCATAATATATGCATGAAATGGGCATGTGGACACCTTTGCTGTCTTATAGTGAGCACTGGTATTGTATTGTTCTGGCTCTAACATTTATCCTCTCTGCTCACCAGTATACAGTGGCAAGGAAAAGTATGTGAACCCTTTGGAATTACCTGGATTTCTGCATAAATTGGTCATAACATTTGATCTGATCTTCATCTAAGTCACAACAATAGACAAACACAGTGTGCTTAAACTAATAACACACAAATTATTGTATTTTATTATCTACATTGAATACATAATTTAAACATTCACAGTGTAGGTTGGAAAAAGTATGTGAACCCCTAGGCTAATGACTTCTCCAAAAGCTAATTGGAGTCATGAGTCAGCTAACCTGGTGTCCAATCAATGAGACGAGATTGGAGATGTTGTTTAGAGCTGCCCTGCCCTATAAAAACACTCACAAAATTTGAGTTTCCTATTCATAAGGAGCATTGCCTGATGTGAACAATGCCTCGAACAAAAGAGATCTCAGAATAACTAAGATTTAGAATTGTTGACTTGCATAAAGCTCAAAAGGGTTACAATAGTATCTCTAAAAGCCTTGATGTTCATCAGTCCACGCTAAGACAAATTGTCTAGAAATGGAGAAAGTTCAGCACTGTTGCTACTCTCCCTAGAGCCCAGTGCAGAATGCTCAATGAAGTTAAGAAGAATCCTAAAATGTCGGCTAAAGGCTTACAGAAATTTCTGGAACATGCTAACATCTCTGACGAGTCTACAATACGTAAAGCACTAAACAAGAATGGTGTTCATGGGAGGACACCACGGAAGAAGCCACTGCTGTCCAAAAAATACATTGCTGCACGTCTGAAGTTCGCAAAAGAGAACCTAGATGTTTCACAACGCTACTGGCAAAGTATTCTGTGGACAGATTAAACTAAAGTTGAGTTGTTTGGAAGGAACACACAACACTATGTGTGGAGAAAAAAGGGCACAGCACACCAACATCAAAACCTCATCCCAACTGTAAAGTATGGTGGAGGGAGCATCATAGTTTGGGGCTGCTTTGCTGCCTCAGGGCCTGGACAACTTTCTATCATCGACGGAAAGATGAATTCCCAAGTTTATCAAGACATTTTGCAGGAGAATGTAAGGCTCTGTCCACCAATTGAAGGTCAACGGAAGTTGGGTGATGCAACAGGACAATGACCCAAAACACAGAAGTAAATCAACAACAGAATGGTTTCAATAGAAGATAATACGCCTTCTGGAGTGGCCCAGTCAGAGTCCTGACCTCAAAACGATTGAGATGCTGTGGTAAGACCTCAAAAGAGCGGTTCACACCAGACATCCCAAGAATATTGCTGAACTGAAACAGTTTTGTAAAGAGGAATGGTCCAAAATTCCTCCTGACCGTTGTGCAGGTCTGATCCGCAAATACAGAAAATGTTTGGTTGAGGTTATTGCTGCCAAAGGAGGGACAGTTATTAAATCCAAGGGTTCACATACTTTTCTCACCCTGCACTGTGAATGTTTACATGGTGTGTTCAATACAGACATGAAAACGTATAATTGTTTGTGTGTTATTAGTTTAAGCAGACTGTGTTTGTCTATTGTTGTGACTTAGATGAAGATCAGATTTGATGATCAATTTATGCAGAAATCCAGGTAACACATACTTTTTCTTGCCACTGTATAGTGTAATACATCTAAACAGTCAGGGGTCATCTCCAATCAAGGCCTTATGATATTATATTCATGGTACAGGAAGAGTACTGTAATAAATGTGTAAAACAAAGTGTATGGATTTTGTGGAAACTTTTGAATGGTAGACTATATTTTTACACAAACATATAGCAGACATTGAGAAAAACTATTTGGAAAATACATGTTTGTGTATGAAAACAGTAGTGACAACAATGGAGAAAGATGGATGTGCCCTTACGGAAAAAACACAAGAATTTCACGTGATCACATGTGAAGTCTTCCAAAAGCACATGTTTTTATGTGATCACGTGCTCTTATGTGTGATAACGTGACAACATGTAAGCAACATGTGATAACATGAAACTACACATGTGAAAACGTGATCATGTCAAAAAACACGTTTTCACATGATTGCACATGTGTAATTTCAGGGGAAATCATGTCATTTTCCACATGTTTCTGTAAGGGTGTTCTCAGCTGCTGTTTGGTGTACAGAAGTTGTCAGCAGCATGTACTGGAGTAACTTGACTAAAGAGTATGTAATGCAAAGTGGGGGTCAACAAAGGAACAGTATAAAAGGCTGGGAGGGAAACAAGCGACATTGTGATCCAGCCTGAGCTCTGATATCACTAATACTCTTTAAAGTAAACAGCAGTTCTTTACAAACACCTAGACACCGGATGGCGGTTGAGCTTTGTGATCCAGACTGTGGAGACTGTGGAGTGTGTTAAAAAATTATAAAATACATTCCAAAAATAGAAGAATAAGACTAGCATCTTGCATGGATATACTGTATCTGTGTTCAGTGCTCCAAAGACAAAAACAGCTCCTGTATCTACACTAGTTACTCTGTAGGAAACAACCTCTCATATGAACCTATTCTTCTTACACTTACAGTCATAACATATAAATTAGGGAGGTAAAAGCAGGGGTACTGGAATAAGCTCTTGTCTCGTTGTGTGGATGTGAAAAGTAAAAAATGAAAGCTGAAGCTGGGGGGACCAGCAGCACTAGGCCCCACGCTGGGTTGTAGGCTTCACAAGATGCTGTACTGTGTTTTTTTGCAGTGTGTGTGAACGCATCCTGGTGTGTGCCAGAAAGGTAGTCACTGCTCCAGCATCAGTGGAACTGGCACAAACTAAAAATGGGTATTTGAGGGAACGAGGGAATAAGGAGAGGTTTTAGGGGTTTGCGTCTGACTGTGTGTGTGTGTGTGCGCACGCATGCTAGTGTGTGTGTTTGCGCACGTGTGGGTGTGTGTGTTGTGTAGAGGAGGGGGGGGGGGGGTGGGACGTTGGCTGGAAGCCTTCTGGAAAATAGGTTGATATGACCTACATATCCACATGGCTGCTCATTAGCATACACGCATAATTCTGAGGCAGATCATAAACAGTGACTTGTGTCACAGATACGGGCAGTAAGAAGGCTATTTGCATTGTGCCTTTTGTTTGCCTTTAACCGTCTCACCTACAGGCCAGATGGCACGGTTAAGTGATAATGCCAGAGAAGCCGGTGTTTGGAGGATATATTGGCACGGGTGTTGTAAACCATGCCAACGCATCCTCCAAACACCGGCATCGAGAGCATTATCACTTTTATACTACGGGTTACCAACATTTTTTAATAATGATTGACACATTTTCATTAAGAATGTTATTTTGATTAATTTATTCATACTATTTCATTCTTCCACAAGATATGGTCCCGACACAAATCTAGGGTTGCTACCCAAGCTGGTCTCTCGTTCTATCGGTTCAGTTGCCAGAGACGCGACCCAGTTGTTCAGTCTTTTTGTTCTGTATCTATGGAAGCGACCCAGTCGTTCATTCTAAATGTTCTATTGCCATACTGGCTTGCAACGTTCTTATCCCTTGCTTGCTAGCTAGCCAACTACGATAACTTACAGTCACGTCAGCCAGAATAACATCAAAGTAGCTGCATTTATATTTGTTTAAGCTGTTTTCTAGTGACATTTATTTGGATATATCTATAACAATGAGCTAATGAGGCACAATTTCTCCTGGCATAGAAAATGTGCTTACTCGTCGGGACACTGTTGTTTAGAGGAGATAGCCAACAACACAGCTAACACAATCACTTCAAACTGAAGCTGGAAAGACGGCAAAATAGCTGCACTTCGTTTTACCTTTTTTCTATTGATATTTCTATATCCATAAAAAATATGCCAGCTGATTCATGATTTCAACTGGCTGAGAAACGCTGCCTACCAGTCTCTCGTCCCGACTTCAGACATGTTCATTACTATGAGACAGCTGGAGATCAAATTTTTATATTTAAACAATGTTGCAAATGTCAGAGAGACAGACAGCAAGGTTTATACAAATCTCTGCTGTTGAAAGCAAAATGTTAGTCTAAAGGAAATGTGAGATAATGTCTAGATGCTTTTTATAGTGGAGATCAAGTTTATAAATTGCTTGGCTGGGCTGATGAGACAGTGGATTGCGCAGTCAGGTGGAACAGAGTAAATAGTAATTTTAACGTCATAGATTTAGCCGGTGGTAACTTGTAGATTAGACACCGTCTTGAATGCGGTTTTAACCAATCCGCATTCAGGATTAGACGCACCCGTTGTATAAACTCAAATAAACATCATCTGCTCATAGCGACACGCTGAACAGACAAATTAACCTGATTTGAGGAATTGCATGACAGAAATGTACAGTACAGTGGGGAGAACAAGTATTTGATACACTGCCGATTTTGCAGGTTTTCCTACTTACAAAGCATGTAGTGGTCTGTAATTTTTATCATAGGTACACTTCAACTGTGAGAGACGGAATCTAAAACAAAAATGCAGAAAATCACAATGTATGATTTTTTAATAATTAATTTGCATTTTATTGCATGACATAAGTATTTGATCACCTACCAACCAGTAAGAATTCCGGCTCTCACAGACCTGTTAGTTTTTCTTTAAGAAGCCCTCCTGTTCTCCACTCATTACCTGTATTAACTGCACCTGTTTGAACTCGTTACCTGTATAAAAGACACCTGTCCACACACTCAATCAAACAGACTCCAACCTCTCCACAATGTCCAAGACCAGAGAGCTGTGTAAGGACATCAGGGATAAAATTGTAGACCTGCACAAGTCTGGGATGGTCTACAGGACAATAGGCAATCAGCTTGGTGAGAAGGCAACAACTGTTGGTGCATTTATTAGAAAATGGAAGAAGTTCAAGATGACGGTCAATCTCCCTCGGTCTGGGGCACCATGCAAGATCTCACCTCATGGGGCATCAATGATCATTAGGAAGGTGAGGGATCAGCCCAGAACTACACGGCAGGACCTGGTCAATGACCTGAAGAGAGCTGGGACCACAGTCTCAAAGAAAACCATTAGTAACACACTACGCCGTCATGGATTAAAATCCTGCAGCGCACGCAAGGTCCCCCTGCTCAAGCCAGCGCATGTCCAGGCCCGTCTGAAGTTTGCCAATGACCATCTGGATGATCCAGAGGAGGAATGGGAGAAGGTCATGTTGAGACAAAAATAGAGACAAAAATAGAGCTTTTTGGTCTAAACTCCACTTGCCGTGTTTGGAGGAAGAAGAAGGATGAGTACAACCCCAAGAACACCATCCCAACCGTGAAGCATGGAGGTGGAAACATCATTCTTTGGGGATGCTTTTCTGCAAAGGGGACAGGACGACTGTACCGTATTGAGGGGAGGATGGATGGGGCCATGTATCGCGAGATCTTGGCCAACACCCTCCTTCCCTCAGTAAGAGCATTGAAGATGGGTCGTGGCTGGGTCTTCCAGCATGACAACGACCCGAAACACACAGCCAGCGCAACTAAGGAGTGGCTCCATAAGAAGCATCTCAAGGTCCTGGAGTAGCCTAGCCAGTCTCCAGACCTGAACCCAATAGAAAATCTTTGGAGGGAGCTGAAAGTCCGTATTGCCCAGCGACAGCCCCGAAACCTGAAGGATCTGGAGAAGGTCTGTATGGAGGAGTGGGCCAAAATCCCTGCTACAGTGTGTGCAAACCTGGTCAAGAACTACAGGAAACGTATGATCTCTGTAATTGCAAACAAAGGTTTCTGTACCAAATATTAAGTTCTGCTTTTCTGATGTACCAAATACTTATGTCATGCAATAAAATGCAAATTAATTACTTAAAAATCATACAATGTGATTTTCTGGATTTTTGTTTTAGATTCCGTCACTCACAGTTGAAGAGTACCTATGATAAAAATTACAGACTTCTACATGCTTTGTAAGTGGGGACACCTGCAAAATCGGCAGTGTATCAAATACTTGTTCTCCCCACTGTATATGCTGACAGTCATATTATAATGGTGGAGGTCGTAACCCCTTTAGGTGATAACCAGTCTATATACTTTAGAGTCAGTGCTGAAGATAAAATCTAAAAAATCAATTTAGACCACATAAATATAGCACTCAAAATGTATCTTGAATCAAATCAAATTGTATTTGTCACATGAGCCAAATACGACAGGTGTAGACCTTACCGTGAAATGCTTACTTACAAGCCCTTAACCAACAATGCAGTTTGAAGAAAATATTTACTAAATAAAAATATGAAAAATAAAAATAAGTAACACAATAAAATAACAATAATGATGCTGTATACAGGGGTACCGGTACTGAGTCAATGTGTGGGGGTCCATGTTAGTCGAGGTAATTTGTACATGTAGGTAGGGGTAGAGTGACTGTGGATAGATAATAAACAGCTAGTAGCAGCAGTGGGGCGGGGTGGGGGTGGGGGGGGGGGGGGGGGGCAGGGGGTAGTGGCCGTTTGAAGAATTGTTCAGCACTCTTATGGCTTGGGGGTAGAAGCTGTTAAGGAGCCTTTAGGACCTAGACTTGGCGCTCCGGTACCGCTTGCCGTGTGGTAGCAGAGAGAACAATCTATGACTAGGGTGGCTGGAGTCTTTGACAATTTTTACGTCCTTCCTCTGACACCACCTGGTATAGAGGTCCTGGATGGCAGGATGCTTGACCCCAGTGATGTACTGACTACCCTCTGTAGTCCCTTGTGGTCGGAGGCTTAGCAGTTGCCATACCAGGCAGTGATGCAGAGAGAACAGTCTATGGCTGATCTTAACCAATTTCAGATGTGTCTATAGACACACCAACAAAGAAAAAGAAAGAAAGGGAAAATAAACACCTGGAGGGCCGTATACTTCAATCCTTTACAACTTTGAATTCCAATACCTTATAAATGCACAAATACCACGGAGCCACAGCACACATGGAGAGATGTTTGAACCTTGCCAGTATTCCAAGCCCCCTGACCGCAGAGGCTGTGTGCTGTTGTCTATCTGTTTGCCTCACTCTCTGTGGCTGGAGTTCGCAGCAGTCATCTCCAGGACAGCTATTAATCACAGGCTGAAATGATAGATGTTCTGCACACTAGCAATGCCATCTATTTTGCCTAAGTACAAAAAGTAGATGTGGCATGCATATTTATCAACAGTCGTGGCTCAAGGAGCACACACACGCAGCGAGCGCGCACACACACATACCTATTCTTCACCTCTACCTTCAAACAGCATTAGCACCACAACGGCGCAGTGTTCAGAATTAAATATAAAAATTACTGGTACTGTGTAATGGTGCATTGCTGAATCTCTATAGAGACATTTTGATTAGGCACAGGAGGAATATTGGTCAATCATTGGTGCAGGGTCACTCAATTACTTTTCTACAGGATTTTGTGACTCAGAGGACCAGTGGATTCAAATGAATATGCATAGAGGGTCATTAACCCAGGACTTCCTGTCCTCTACTAATGACAAGTCACTGGGTTCTGAAAAACATACATTTTATTTATTATAAATGTAGAGGTGGCTTTATGCAACATCTTTCGTATAGTATGACATGTTTTTGGTCGCTGTTAACTAGATCAGTGAGAAGTATATTCACAGAGCTGATCAAACCCACTTTCGAATGATGGACACTTACAGTATTATCCAGGTCTTGAACAAAGTCCGAAGGAACTCACTTTATTGGCTCCTTCCTGTCCAACCCCCTCCAAGAAAAGCAGGGCTAGGTCTCTTAGAATAATGGCCTACCCACCCATAAACACAGTTGCATGATAGAAAACAATGTATGGCTGCAGTTTCATCTAATGAAGTAAGAAACCCAAAACGCAGGATGATGTCTTGTTAAAAGTAGAGGTAAATACAGTAGTGTTGTATTGATAATGAGGACACAACCCTCCTCTGGAGTCTGGGCCACGAGCGATGAAATCAATTCAGTATGCCAGGAAATGTCCAAGTAAATAAATCAAAAATAATTGCATGGTTCCCCTACATTCCCCAAACTGAGTGGCAATGAAGAGCCACAACCAGATAGGATTAGACATCAGTCACTTCTCTGCCTTCACGGGTCACTGCATAAAACAATAGGAATCCAACCATAATTGTTTACCATATTTTGGGGGTTGTAGTCTTATTATTCATAGATCATTTAGTCAATTTTGGACCAGGGCTGGAATATGGGCTATAGAACAAACTGTCATAATTATCCTGTTTTCTCTCACAAGGCTTTCTGAAATTACTGTCAAAAGCGAGTGTGGCATCCTTGGTGAGACTTGTGCTTTGTACTATCTAATTGCCATACTTCTCTTATTATGTCATCATGTCATGTAATATGTGGTTGTCCCAACTAGCTATCTTAAGATGAATGCACCAGAGATGTTCACAAGTCTTTGAGGTAGAGTCTAAGTCAAGTCTCAAGTCCCTTTTGGCAATGGCTTTCTGCCTGCTGTGGGTTCTATAAACCTTGTAAATTATTTCCTACATTCCTTTTTGGACAATTTCATAAATGTAAAGTTAGTTGCCAAACACTGTCATAATTATATAATTTACAGCATATTATTTAAATATGACATGATTTCACATACTATGATAAACGATTGCTAACTTTTGCTTGTCTTTACAAGATTAACTTAAGATAAACTTAAGATAAATGATAGCTTAACTTTTGCTTGAGTTTTAATGTTCCGATCTTGTATACAGCAATAGCATACACAATGTCCGCTCAACCAAATAAGGACAAAGTGCAAATATGAGTAACCACTATCTTCCCATTGAAATAAATACGTCCTTGTCTGCATATTTTTGGCAGAACGCAGACGTTCTAGAAAGCTTTTGAGCCCTCTGTATTAAACAACTTTCTCTGTGTTACAATGCCGCCTGTTCCATATTATCTGACAGAATGCACAACAAAAACGTATCCCAGTACTGACTTGCATTGTTCACGAGTCTCATCTAGAGTCCAAGTCAAGTCTCAAGTCAATTGATCAGAAGTCTAAGTCAAGTCGCAAGTCATTTTCTTTGTGACTTAAGTGCAACTTGAGCCTGAGTCTCAGACTCGAGTTTCCATCTCTGGAATGCACTAACTGTAAGTCGCTGTGGATAAGGCACTAATTGTAAGTCGCTCTGAATAAGGCACTAACTGTAAGTCGCTTTGGATAAGAGCGTCTGCTAAATGACAAAAATGTAAAAATGCAATGCCAGAACAGCAACATTTCCTGACACTGGGATGTGAGGAACATCAGTCTGTGTTTGTGTAACAGAGTTAAGAACGTACCATAAGCTCACTACACAGCTAGCTTGAAATGTTGTGGATGGAGCCATCCAATTGGTACGTTGTGGGTGGCTCAAACAGTCCCGTCGGAACGTTGTCAACGAGGACGGTCAGGTTAGCAAAACAGAGGTCCCGAGTTCGAGTGAGACATGAGCTGAATTGGGGGGAAGTGGTACTCCCGAAGCAAGCAACGTGACGCCAGCACTCAGGTATACAACATTTATATCTGAACAAAATGCACAGGCACAGGTTCTCCCTCATAACCCGTGGAGCTTTGTTGTCCCTATACAACACACTGATGCCATGTATTGACAGTATTCTGATCATGGAGTTCTGGGCCCAGATTCACAAAACACTTCTACGCAAAAATGAAGAAAAAAAAAGTTCATAAGATAGTTCGGAAGTGCAATTCCTTAACAATATCTTAGGATGTCATGATTTTCTTATGAATCTTCTTAAGTTGTTTGTTGCTAGGCAACCGTTGCTATCTAGCTAGCAATGGCAATCATGTTAGCATATTTCATACTGAGATTACTGTTCTAAAATATGTTCTTGGGCTTAAAATAGTCAATACTGAAACTTTCAGATGAAGCTTGTGAGTGAATTAAATATGTTGAATTGCTTTTTGACGAATACCAACTTTGCTTAACTTTCTTCTTAAGTCTATAGTTAATGAAAAATGGCAGTTAAGATTTCTTCTTAAGGAGGTTTTGTGAATCTGGGCCCAGATCATGGAATTCCAAACACATCATGCATCTAAGGCAGGGGAGGCTCCTAACAGAAGGAAGGGGAGGACCATCCTCCTCAGTGAATTTCATACAAATGTAAATAGTGAAACATTAAAAAAAGTTATCATTTTTAGATATAACTATACTAAATATATTCACGTCACCAAATAATGGATAAAAACACACTATTTGGCAATGAAGGTCTACAGTAGCCTAAACAGCATTCTGTAGGGTAGCACCATGGTGAAGCCGGAGGACAGCTAGCTTCCGTCATCCTCTGGGTACATTGACTTCAATACAAAACCTAGGAGACTCATGGTTCTCACTCCCTTCCATAGACTTACACAGTAATTATTGCAACTTCTGGAGGAAGTCCTCAAACCTATCAGAGCTCTTGCAGCATGAACTGACTTGTTGTCCACCCAATCAAAGGATCAGATAATGAAAGCATAAGCTACAGCTAGCTAGCACTGCAGTGCATAAAATGTGGTGAGTAGTTGACTCAGAGAGAGAAAGACAATAGTTGAACAGTTTTAAACAAATTAATTTATTCAAAAAGGAAGGAGAAGCGAGCGAGAGAGAGAGACATTACGTTTTTTTTTTTTTACTTTCACTAACTTAACTAGCCAATGCAGCTAGCTAGTTTAGCCTACTCCAACACCTGGCTCAAACAGAGGGATGCTATGTTAGCTAGCTGGTTATGACTATCCAACACAACACTGGAACTCTTCCAAGTCAAGGTAAGCTTTTGGTTTTACTCATTTATTGCCACCGGGGCCCGCCGGTGTAACTGCTAAACTGCTTACTGACTGTACACTGTACTGCATGATTGTAGCGGGTTCAGTAACACGCTAGTTCTGTTTAGCTATGTTGACTATGACGTTACTTTAGCTAATATGGTGACAATGACGTAGGCTGTGTGTTGCAGTGAAGGTTGCTGAGGGGAGGACTGCTCATAATAATGGCTGGAATGGAGTCAATGGAGTGGTATCAACCACATGGAAACCACGTCTTTGATACCATTCCATTGACTCCATTCCATACATGATTATGAGCCATCCTCCTTATGATATAGTTTGCTTGTAAAGTTGTTTTGCCTGTTCACATATAGCTGATGTGTTGTGCATTGAAGTCCACAAGCGAAGGGAAAAGGTGAGAGGAGGAGAGCGCGTAGATGCGAGAAGGAATACAAACAGGCAACTATGAAAATGAACTGTGTTTGCGTGTGATCAGGGGTGTATTCATTCCACAGATTCTGTTGAAACAGGGATAAACATAGCTGAATTTGTCCAATAGAAACTCTTGTTTGCAGCTGTTGGACTAATGATTACACCCTATATCAGCTAGATGCAGGCAAGAGTGTACAAGGCGGAATTGAATGCGTCACTGTCTGTCCATGTGTCACTGTCTGTCACCTACATTTTTCTCTCGACCTGTGTGTACCTACCTTGTAAATTTCAATTCATAGGCTAGTTTGTAGCAACCTCATGATGGGTATAGGGAAAATCTGAGTATCATGTAATAGCCTAAACCTATCGATGTTACATTGAACTGGGTGAATGGAATATGAATGACAGTCATCCAATATGCTTTAATAGAAATAAGGCCATTCTCATGAAAAACAATTATCGTCCTTCCGCATCTTAAACGGAACGAACCGCCACTGGTCTACAGGTACATTTAAATGTGTCCACCATGTCCACATTGTGTCTGCAAATGGTGGAATAGGCTAAATATGATAATAACAAAACAACAACTTGATGGAAGTAGCTAACTACTGTAGCTAACTAGCCAGCTAACCTCTGTAGCTAGCCAGCAAACTAACAAGCAAAGCTAAAGGGATAGCAAACGGGTAAGCATAACTCTAGCCAAAATATTAGCTACCTGGTTAGTATTTATGAGGCCAGCAAACACATTCCTCACACACTAGGAACATATATCCTCTCGCTCCTAAAACACATGTTTTCTGGAAACTTGTGGGCGGAGTACTGATGACATTGCCCACTGTATGTGCTTTCAATAGCCTGAGGTGGTCAGCCAGATCTGAACACAATCAGACCACAATGCGGCTTTTGTGCGTCTAGACATCTGCGTTTACAAAGGCAGACCAATTCTGACCAATCAGATCAGCTCTGAAAAAGATCTGATGTGAAAACATCTGATGTGATTGTTCAAAAGACCAATTAGTGGAAAAAAAGATCAGAATTGGGCTGCCGTGTGTAAACGCAGTCAACCTGTCTTTTCAATGCACTCTTTTTATTCTGATAGCAGAAGCCACATGGAAATGTCAAGTGTAGACACGGCCTCATAAACACACAGTTTATTGAGTATCTAGGTATTATCTTTAACAAATAATTATTGTTATGCTGCAACATAGTTCTGTTTGTAAATGTGCAGTAAGACACCTCTAGTCATTGCAAAGTCCATCCATCCCAATACATTGGTACAGGTACTGTATATTGACCTTACTGTTAGTGTAAGTACAGTCGTGGCCAAAAGTTTTGAGAATGACACAAGTATTGGTCTCCACAAAGTTTGCTGCTTCAGTGTTCTTAGATCTTTATGTCACTATGGTACACTGAAGTATAATTACAAGTATTCCATAAGTGTTTAAGGCTTTCATTGACAATGACATTCAGTTTATGCAGAGTCAATATTTGCAGTGTTGACCCTTCTTTTTCAAGACCTCTGCAATCCACCCTGGCATGCTGTCAATTAACTTCTGGGCCACATCCTGACAGATGGCAGGCCATTCTTGCATAATCAATGCTTGGAGTTTGTCAGAAGTTGTGGGTTTTTGTTTGTCCACCTGCCTCTTGAGGATCGACCACAAGTTCTCAATGGGATTAAGGTCTGGGGAGTTTACTGGCCATGGACCCAAAATGTCAATGTTTTGTTCCCCGAGCCACTTAGTTGTCACTTTTGCCTTATGGCAAGGTGCTCCATCATGCTGGAAAAGGCATTGGTCGTCACCAAACTGTTCTTGGATGGTTGGGAGAAGTTGCTCTCTGAGGATGTGTTGGTACCATTCTTTATTCATGGCTGTGTTCTTAGGCAAAATTGTGAGTGAGCCCACTCCCTTGGCTGAGAAGCAACCCCACACACGAATGGTCTGAGGATGCTTTACTGTTGGCATGACACAGGACTGATGGTAGCGCTCACCTTTCCAGATGACCCAAACAATCGGAAAGGGGATTCATCAGAGAAAATGACTCTACCCCAGTCCTCAGCAGTCCAATCCCTGTACCTTTTGCAGAATATCAGTCTGTCCCTGATGTTTTTCCTGGAGAGAAGTGGCTTCTTTGCTGCCCTTCTTGACACCAGGCCATCGTCCAAAAGTCTTCGCCTCACTGTGTGTGCAGATGCACTCACACCTGCCTGCTGCCATTCCTGAGCAAGCTCTGCACTGGTGGTGCCCCGATCCCGCAGCTGAATCAACTTTAGGAGACGGTCCTGGCGCTTGCTGGACTTTCTTGAGCGCCCTGATGCCTTCTTCACAACAATTGAACCTCTCTCCTTGAAGTTCTTGATGATCCGATAAATGGTTGATTTAGGTGCAATCTTACCAGCAGCAATATCCTTACCTGTGAAGCCCTTTTTGTGCAAAGCAATGATTACGGCACTTGTTTCCTTGCAGGTAACTATGGTTGACAGAGGAAGAACAATGATTTTAAGCACCACCCTACTTTTAAAGCTTCCAGTCTGTTATTCTGACTCAATCAGCATGACAGAGTGATCTCCAGCCTTGTCCTCGTCAACACTATCACCTGTGTTAACGAGACAATCACTGACATGATGGCAGCTGGTCCTTTTGTGGCAGGGCTGAAATGCAGTGGAAATGTTTTTGGGGGATTAAGTTAATTTTCATGGCAAAGAGGGACTTTGCAATTAATTGCAATTCATCTGATCACTCTTCATGACATTCTGGAGTATATGCAAATTGCCATCATCAACACTGAGGCAGCAAACTTTGTGGAGACCAAAACGTTTGGCCACCCCAGTGCCAGCATTCCACGCCGAGCCTCCAGTGCTCCTCTCCAGTCCGGTACGTCCCGTGCCGGCTCCCCGCACTCGCCTTGAAGTGCGTGTCACCAGTCTGGTGCTACCTGTGCCGGCTCCACGCACCAGGCCTCCAGTGCGCCTCTCCAGTCCGGTACGTCCCGTGCCGGCTCCCCACACTCGCCCTGAAGTGCGTGTCACCAGTCCGGTGCAACCTGTGCTGGCTCCACGCATCAGGCCTCCAGTGCGCCTCTCCAGTCCAGTACGTCCCGTGCCGGCTCCCCGCACGCGACCTCCAGTGCGTGCGCCCAGCCCGTTGACTCCAGTGCCGGCCCCACGCACCCAAACTCCGGTGCGCATCCCCAGTCTGGTACGCCCAGTGCCGGCTCCCCGCACCCGACCTCCAGTGCGTGCTCCCAGTCTGGTGCCTCCAGTGACGGTTTACAGCCCGGAGCCTCCCATGACGGTCCACAGCCCGGAGCTTCCTGACACTGTCTACAGGTCAGAGCCTTCCTCTGTACCAGTGCCCAGTCTGGGTCCGGTAGTCTGCCCCGCTCCTTGGCCGGAGTCGCCTGCAACACCGGTGCCCAATACGGGCCCGGTCGTCTGCCCCGCTCCTTGGCCGGAGTCGCCTGCCACACCGGTGCCCAGTCCGGGTCCGGTCGTCTGCCCCGCTCCATGGCCGGAGCCGTTCGCCACACCGGTGCCCACTCCAGGACCGGTCGTCTGCCACGCTCCATGGCCGGAGCCGATTGCCACACCGGTGCCTAGTCCGGGCCCGGTCGTCTGCCACGTTCCATGGCCGGAGCCGTTTGCCACACCGGTGCCCAGTCCGGGCCCGGTCGTCAGAACAGATCCAGGGAGGAAGCTGTCCACTTCGCCGGGGACAGAACCACCACCGACGATTTTTTCCCTCCCTAACCCTCCCCCCATGTAATTGTGTTTATTGTCTTGCGGTCGGGAGTCCGTGCCTTTGGGGGGGGGGGGTACTGTCAGGCTATAGAGAAGCCTTTGGCTCATCTATTTAGCCATGGTCAGAGCCTGACAGATCTAGTTTATCTAGTTCTGTGTGGTGTTTTGTGTTGGGTCCACAATTGGAGGCAGCTGCTAAGCGTTTTCTCTAATTGGGGAGCCTACTTATGTTTGTATGTTCCACACCTGTGTGTGGTTCATTGTCCTATATGTCAGTCTAGGTGAAGGAGTGTTATTTGTAAGTACTTGTCTTGTTTGTTAGTTCAATATATTTCTTTATTAAATGGATAAACCGAACTATTTACAAACCCCGCCGTGACATGATGCTGGGGTTAGGGTTGAACAGGGATGTAGACATGAAGCTAGGGTTAGGGTTAGGGTTGAACTGGGATGTGGACATAACTTAGGGTTAGGGTTGATGCTGGGTTTAGGGTTGAACAGGGATGAAGACATGAAGCTAGGTTTAGGGTTGGGGTGGTTAGGGTTGAAGGTTGGGGTTGAACTGGGATGTTGACATGACTTAGGGTTAGGGTTGATGCTGGGGTTAGGGTTGAACTGGGATGTTGACATGACCTAGGGTTAGGGCTGATGTTGGGGTTAGGGTTGAACAGGGATGAAAACATGAAGCTAGGTTTAGGGTTGGGGTGGTTAGGGTTGAAGGTTAGGGATGAACTGGGATGTGGACATGACCTAGGGTTAGGGTTGATGCTGGGGTTAGGGTCGAACAGGGATTTGGACATGACCTAGGGCTAGGGATACGGCTAAGGTACTGCTGTAAGTACTGTGTAGCGATGAGTAATTACAATACTTGTACCTACAGGAATAATTAAACAGTAATGAGGGCACTGTAATGTAAAGTATCACTGACTTAACTATACTATACATTTATACAGGACTAGTGAAAGGCTATTTGATAATTAGGCAGCCAGCCTTGGCTGCAGTCAGTCCAACCGGTTCTGGTGTTCCTGCCTGCCTGGCTAAGCCTGCACCCTGACAACTATGGAGCATGCTGCTATTAGCATATTGTGAGTACAAGGCTTTTATAAATAACACCATGCCAGACACTGTGGAATTCTATGCTACTGTAAATTACATGTCACAAGGGATGTTGAAATCTGTCAAATTGTCTCTGGGCCAACTTCTATGTATGTTTCTATAGAAACCATACTACTGTACACTTCCTCTGGTTCAACCGATAGTAACAAAACACATTTTTAGATTGTAAGTTGGTCACAAAAGCACTAACATATAGAAAGGAGACCATACAATCATGTACCTTATGCAACTTGCAAGACTATGCAGGTTTAGGTGCTAAAGGAGACAAAGACAGTCAGAAGAGAGCTGGGATGAACCTGGAGAACTAGTTGGACCAAAGCAGAGTCATCCTCAGACCGATAGCAACAACATCGACCTAAATGTCCCGACAGTCCCGGTCTAAAAACCCAATCCATCTGAGGACAGTTCATTTTTTTCCTCAGCCAGGGACAAAATGTTCTCTCTACTCCTAAAAGAACACCTATGTTTATTCAGGATTTTTCTTCTGTAAATGACTTTTTTTTGGTACTCAGGGAATGTCTAAGGGTAAGAGGCCTCCTTGGCAGACTGGCTCTATAGACGTCAATGTAAAGTAGCAGTGCTCGGTCCAATAGTGCATCACCCCTGCAGCCGAAAGGGGCCTGTGCAGTGGTGTAGCCTACCTCTGGCTACTTGAAAGCACTGTGCTAGCTAATGAATACTGCCAAGGGGGGCAAAATTTGAGGGGTGGACCCAGGTAATTAGGGATTAAACAGAGGTTGTTATGCTGTTCCCTTTTGATGGGATTGTTTACACGCCGCTCACTGCTGCTTTAATGACTCCTGTCCTGATGTCATTGAAAACATAACCTCTAACCACTGTGTGATGTAATGATGTGAGTGGTAGCTCTGGGCTGGACGGATGGATGGATGGAGGGTGCGCTCCACTTTGACACCACCAGTTAATTAACCCTATACACTCTTATAAAAAAGTGTTCTTCGGCTGTCCCCATAGGATAACGCTTTTTGGTTCCAGGTAGAACCATTTTGGGTTACATGTAGAACCCTCTGTGGAAAGGGTTCTACATGGAACCCAAAAGAGTTCTACCTGGAACCAAAAAGGGTTCTTCAAAGCCGAAGAACCATTTTAGGTTCTAGATAACACTTTTTTTCTAAGAGTGTACACACTGCTGCACTGGGCTCGTCATTGTATGGAAGTCACAGAGTTAAAGTCCATTTAGGGATCAAATACACCTTCTGGTGCTCATGTATGCAAATGTATGCATAGCTGCTTGTGTGGATTTTTGTGTTTGTTTGAGGCTGGGGCAGAGTACAGAGTGAATTGACCCACAACAACAACCCTGCTAAATGAACTGCTCGTTCTCTTCAGCACACCACAAATCCATGTGTACCTGTACTCCACAACATTGAGGTCCACCTGACCAATGGGACCAGCCCAGTAGGCCTACTATTGCCCTGCAGTGACATTAGGCTGTGGCAACCATGGAGTGCTGCGTACTCCGTTTAACTCCTCCCCATCACACCCTCCCCGGGCGGTGATCAGCCTCCCTGGCCATGTGCCTCACCTGCCTGCCCAACCTGTCTCCAAATGCCACTGTTTGTCAATATTTGCATTAGTGATGTTACCTCTTTTCTGTCCCCTCGCATGTATCACGTGTCAATGACAAGCTAATCCAGGGAGTACATTTTCCCCCATGTTTTGTGGGCTCTAATTTCGCTGCTGTTGGAAAATTACACATAATTGCAGCCTGTAAATGCTCCTTTGTCTTCTCTCCAGTGACTATCCTGCCCTCCATCCCCCTCCACTTCCCCACCCCCTACTCATCTGGCCTCCACTCTACTCACTGCAGCTTCAGTAAGATGGCTTCTGCTGGAGGATATGGCACCATGTTTATTCATGTTCACTGAGACACAGGTGCATGTCCAGACACACACACACACAGTATACAGTGCCTTCAGAAAGACAAAGACAGTCAGAAGAGTAACCATTATTTATTCCATGGTCATTTTGTAACTTTTGTTTGCAGTCGGAAAAGGCCCAGTGGCATACCGCAGTTTCTCCCTCACAATTTGAGACCTCTGTGACATTGTGTTGTGTGACAAAACTGCATATTTTAGAGTGGCATTTTATTGTCCCCAGCACAAGGTGCACCTGTGTAATGATCATGCCGTTAAATCAGCTTCTTGATATGCCACCTGTCAGGTAGATGGATTATCTAGGCAAAGGAGAAATGCTCACAAACAGGGATGTAAATACATTTCTGCACAAAATTTGAGAGAAATAAGCTATTTATGCGTTTGAAAGATTTCTGGGATCTTTTATTTCAGCTTATGAAACATTGGACCATCACTTTACATGTTGCATTTATATATTTTTTCAGTATAAAATATGTTCCTATACACCCCCAGGATGAAAATTACACTTTAAAAAAAGAATTCTGACAAACGACCACTTAGATATGGTAATTTTCACGTTTTCATACATTCTTAGAATGTTTGGGAATTACGTATACTAAGGCATTTGTTAATATTCTATAGCAATATAGAGTGGGAAAGCAGCCGTGTGTTTTGACAATTAATAGACACTGCAGTTAATAAAACCGAATGAAAACTTCTGCCATTTGCCACACGGGCCTGCCATCATTCACTTTGAACCTTGCTGTGTGTTTACAGGCAGTTGCAACAGCGCGATTTTAGATCATTAGAACGCATTCGCCAAAAGCCACAAAATATACCTGAATGGATTTCTGCAAATATGTAAACACCACGGGAGTCCTCTTACATTTGGGAACTTTACAGTCCTATTGATCAAACAACCATGAAAAGGCTATCTCTTCCTCAGTTATGCACATCAACTACAACAAGATCAACAACTAATGCTAGCCAGAGCAAGGTGAGCTAAAATCTAACAAAGAAACATTAGATAAACCCTCACAAACGTTTTCAGCTAGTTGGCCGTCAAACTTGCACTGATAAACGATGGGGAAATGTAGCCTCCTTGTCCTTCTGCAGCTTGCCTGCCAATGCATGCTTGTCCCAACCAACCACCCAAGCTAACTGGCTAGCCTGCTGGCTAGCTACTTCCAGACACAAATGAGAGAACACCTCACTCTGACTATTTTACTCATCGTAGCAGAGCTGGTTAGGCTGTTTACGTGTTACCTAGAGCTTTATTGACTAACTATTACTTTAGATAGCCAGATTGAATTGAGATATGCTAACTGGATAACAGTCGTTCAAGTTCTTAATAGCTAACCAATTGACACCTGCATCTCGATCTGTGTATAGCCACCGAAAAAACGATATAAGGGGAAAAAGTCAGTCACTCACCCACTCCACTGGCATGACATGACATCCTCCTAGCAGCTAGCTAGCTATCTAGCTAGCTATCTAGCTAACGTTAGACTCCATGTTTTTAGCTTGCTACATAAATAGATATGCTAGCCTATTAGCCATGTTATGACTGACTTTTCTAGTTTGATTGTATTGACATTCCCATGACTTCATGGCCAAGCACGACTCCAACACCATCATTAAGTTTTCCGACAACACAACAGTGGTAGGCCTGATCACTGACAATGATGAGACAGCCTATTGGGAGGAGGTCAGAGACCTGGCCGTGTGGTGCCAGGATAACAACCTCTCTCTCAATGTGATCAAGACAAAGGAGATGTTTGTGGACGACAGGAAAAGGAGGACTGAGAACGCCCCCATTCTCATCGATGGGGTTGTAGAAGAGCAGGTTGAGAGCTTCAAGTTCCTTTGTGTCCACATTGCCAACAAACTATAATGGTCCAAACACACCAAGACAGTCATGAAGAGGTCACGACAAAGCCTATTCCCCCTCAGGAGACTGGTTCCTCAGATCCTCAAAAAGTTCTACAGCTGCACCATCGAGAGCATCCTGACTGGTTGCACACCGCCTGGTATGGCAACTACTCGGCCTACGACCGCAAAGCACTACCAAGGGTAGTGCGTACTGCCCAGTAAATCACTGGGGCCAAGCTTAACACTTAGTTTTCTTAAAACTGCATGTTGGTTAAGGGCTTGATTGGGCCCGAGTTTATGGACTGCTTATCCTCATTATGCTGTGTGTCACTGCTGTCTTTCATCGGCCCTACAGTATTGTGGTACCTGGAGAAGTGGGTATACTCAAATTTTGCCCAAAAGTTCCCAAATGGTCCTCCTAGGGTAAGAAGGGCACCCTGTGTAAAAATAAATCTGTCTCCCTCATGGGTGAACCTCTGTGTCCACCAAGACCCATCCATGTCTACGCCCCTGATGCAAACAGAGCATGATGATAATTGTGTATCATAAATAGCCTACTAAGAAACACTTTTTCAATACTTGGTTTGCATACCCATTTCCTGGTAGATATCATACGTTGAAACGTCTTTCCTACCACCCTACCAGCTACCGATGTAATTCTTCTGTGAACTGCTCCATGCCAAAACCATTTGAGAGCTGCACACATGCCTGCAGATTATATTTAGTTTAAACTAGTCTATGTGTCCATTTGAATATATTTCATGTGCTTTGCAAATGTGTAGGCTACTTTGTGCATGATTTCTCCATTGTACTACATAATTGATACGTCGTATACCTCCACTACACTACTTTGATATGCATCAGTAGGGATTAAGAAATGAGAATACGAAATGCCCACTGTTAAAAAGTGGGTAAACGGTTTATACCTGCGTATACCTTCCACTACACCACTGGCCCTTTGTGTTTTACAAAAGGTGCACTCTCCTACGTGCGCTGGTATTACGGTTGCTGACTTTTCAGAATCACGAACCTGTCACAAACTGAAGGCCTATACAGTGTATTTCGAAAGTATTCAGACCCCTTGACTTTTTACACATTTTGTAACGTTACAGCCTTATTCTAAAACTGATTAAATAAAAAAATGTCCTAATCAATCTACACAAAGTACCTCATAATGACACTGCTAGGAGACTCGACATTGAACTTAGGTGCATCCTGTTTCCATTGTCATCCTTGAGATGTCCCACAGTTGACAGTGCATGTCAGAGCGAAACCAAGCCATGAGGTCAAAGGAATTGTCCGTAGAGCTCCGAGACAGGATTGTGTCGATGCAATGATCTGGGGAAGGGTACCAACAAATATCTGCAGCATTGAAGGTCCCCAAGAACAAAGTGACCTCCATTATTCTTAAATGGAAGAAATGTGGAACCACCAAGACTCTTCCTAGAGCTGGCTGCCCTGCCAAACTGAGCAATCGGGGGAGAAGGGCCTTGGTCGGAGAGGTGACCAAGAACCCGATGGTCACTCTGACAGAGCTCTAGAGTTCCTCTGTGGAGATGGGAGAACCTTCCAGTAGGACAACCATCTCTGCAGCACTCCACCAATCAGACCTTTATGGTAGAGTGGCCCGACCGAAGCCACTCCTCAGTAAAAGGCACATGACAGCCGCTTGGAGTTTGCCAAAAGGCACCTAAAGACTCTCAGACCATGGTAAACAAGATTATCGGGTCTGATGATACCAAGATCCTGAATGGGGCTGAATGCCAAACGTCACATCTGGAGGAAACCTGGCACCATCCCTATGGTGAAGCATGGTGGTGGCAGCATCATGCTGTGGGGATGGTTTTCAGCGGCAGGGACTGGGAGACTAGTCAGGATCGAGGGAAAGATGAACGGAGCAAAGTACAGAGAGATCCTTGATGAAAACATGCTCCCTGATGAGATGATATTTTGAACTGTCTTAAGAGAAGCTGAAGAGTCTAAAGGCTAATTTCTATGGTCTTATTCTTCTTCCTGTTGATCACAGACCAGGGCTATTTTATTCATTATGAGCAACAAATCAGGCCCGCAGCAGAACAGAATCCCTGTGGCCCACAGGGAGAGAACAGGCTCAGCTAGAGATGGAGGGAAAGAAAGAAAGAAAGAAAGCTGAATAGTAGAGAGAGAGAGAGAGAGAGAGAGAGAGAGAGAGAGAGAGAGAGAGAGAGAGAGAGAGAGAGAGAGAGAGAGAGAGAGAGAGAGAGAGAGAGAGAGAGAGAGAGAGAGAGAGAGAGAGAGAGAGAGAGAGAGAGAGAGAGAGAGAGAGAGAGAGAGAGAGAGGCACAGAGATGCAGCCTGGAATTAGAATGGGTGGTGGCTTAGAATCAGATCAAAGAGAGAGAGAGTGAGAGAGAGGAGGAGAAGAGAAGGAAGCGAGAGAGACGAGAGGCAGAGAGAGAGGAGGAGAAGAGAAGGAGACGAGAGAGAGAGAGAGGGAGAGATTAAGGAAAAGCGGGATGGGGGTAGGGGTTGTAAAATAATTCATTTAGATGCACCTAGCAGCACCTCAAACCCAAATGGACCAGTAATTATTAACCCTCTAAAATCAGTACAACAATACAAATGTGTCTGCATTTTACAGCCACAGAGAGAGAGAGAAGGGGCATCTGAATAGCAAAAAAAAACACCATTCATCATTAAAAGGGTTTTTCAACCTTTCCAACAGTCAAAACGTGTATTTAAAACATCATATGATTAAATGTAATTGCCAAGCACTGTTCTCCACCACATACCATTATTTGGGCTTTTGTATTGCTCTTATCTGATTTAACTTGAATTATAGATTTTACATCATATTCCAGTTGACCTATTCCTCATTGGGCACAGTGTAGTTTCATGGATATCATCAGTGCACTGTGTGTGCAGATAGGAGAGTATCAGTATTGCTATCCCACCACATAATAATGATATCAACAGTTATCTCAGATCAACCAACCACAGACCAAGTAAAAGCACATCAAGTAATTCATAGTTATAATATTTTGGATACATTTGTCAAGATCATGGCAATACCGTAATTGTTATCATTGTAATGTTGTGTTTCTAAAAGCAATATCATATTATGGTATTGTTATGTTATTATGTTGATTTAACAGTGAGATGTTTTGTGGTAGAGGCAAAAAAATGTATTCACTTACAGGAGTACAAGGAGGTAGCAGTGTTACAGTATATCGTTGAGACATCAGCCAAACTCCTGAAATAGGACCCCTGCATTGTGTATTGTTCTGGAATAGCAATTCATTAATGAACTGTAAAGTAGGTGTGTGTGTGTGTGTGTGTGTGTGTGTGTGTGTGTGTGTGTGTGTGTGTGTGTTCGTGCCTGTGGGTGTGTGCCTGCATCTGTGTGTGTCAGGCCCTGACCATAGGGAGGCCTCTAGCCTTCTTTATGTTGGTCTGGAGGTGATTGTCAGGGCCTGACAGAGTGGAGATGTCTAGGAGAGTCTATGTTTGGTTTTGTTGGTCCCCAATTAGAGGCAGCTGTCCTGCTTTGTCTCTAATTGGGGACCCTACTTAAGTTGTTGAGTTTCCCACCTCTTTGTGGGTTATTGTTTGTTTATGTCGCACAACAGGTCATGGTTGCTGCTTTTCCTTTTGTTGTATTGTTATTCCGACAATAAAGTATGTCGATGTACTACAGCGCTGCCCCTTGGTTCCTGCCTACCACCAATCGTGAGTGTGTTTGTATGTGTGTGTGGTAGCTCCGCTAGCAGGTTGTATGGTTGTAATTATAAACCCATTCTGTCATATGAGTGGTCTGAGCAGGCCCTGGGGACGCAGAGAGAGCTGCTACAAAACGCTGTTACCACTTCGGCTGTCCAGCTATTACACCCCTCCTCTCTCTCTGTTCCTCTCTCGTTCCCATTTTCTCCTTCTGCATTCCTCCCTCTGTTCAGATTCTGAGGTTACTGCAGGATGTCCTTCACGTTTTCTGTACTCCTCGCCAGCAGCAATAGGGATCTTTGTCATGATCAAATCTTCTGTTGTTTCAATTCAATATAAAGCTTGGGTTACAAGATTATTCAAACTCTTATTGCTTGTCTATGTTGACAAGCTGACATTTATTCCTACAGAGCTATTAGTTCCTTTGGGGAGATCTGTGGCATGCTGTATTGTCAGATCTCAGTTTGGGTCCAAGAGTTTTCTGGGAAAAGGCAAAGAGGCTAATGAAGTAGACTGTCTGGAAAGAATGAACAAATAGTCCAGTATAATGCTAATAGTCCTGCCAATGCATCTGAGTTCTCAACGCACGTTGTTTTTCCCAGAATAATGTCTATTTCATTTACACAAAGCGACACTATAAGACATCTTTGTTTTAGTATGTCTGTTGATATGACAACTCAACATATTGCTAATGACAGCGGCTTGCTGGTAGAACTGTTGATTGCTTAGCTTTTTAGCTGCAACATACTGTAACTAAGCATAGCTAAACATGTAAACACGGTTCTTACAAGTGTCTATAAACATGCACAATGGCTCAGTTGTTATTATTTAGTATCATGCATTGTTTACAGCCCTTTCCAGAAAGACGCCAAATAACTGACTGTCTTCTCTGTTTCAGGGCCTCTACATCCCTCGACCCTCTCCCCTCTCTCACACACACACACGCACTCCTCCCCTCTCAGTCAAGGTGGCATGTGGACAAACGGCTGGCAGAGAGAGGTAGAGAGTAGAGAGGGTCAGACCTCCACTCTCACTGATTACTGCAGGTGAGGACAGACACTACTGCCAACTCCTCTCACAAGAGAGAGACAAGCTTCTGCAGTGCCGCTATGCTTCACTGCTGCTGGGCCAGAACACACATGTACACCCTCAGACTCAGACATATACATGTACCACGTACACTACACAACCTCGGAAAGATATGAAACACAGTCAGGCAAATTACACTTGAACATTCTACACAAACACACTGAGGAACATACACTGACCACACACACAATCATACAATGCCCACATACACCACATATGCACAAAGTCCTCAAGTAAATACACAAACACAAGCATGTCTCATATTTAGACAATGCTATATGCTTTCATGCATCACCCTCTCACAAACATTTGCATTGGCTCCCCCACCTACACACTTCCTCAAACTCTTAATCACTTGTTCTAACACTCACATGTTTATGGAGTCACACACTCACACACACGGATGGATATCTAGCCCACTCAGTGCACTGCAAACATACACATTACTGTAACATACACAACCACTGATCCATCGCTCTTGCACTTCAGCGGACACCAATGTACACTCACGAGCATGAACATTCACTTGCAGATGCACCATATCCTAAAAGGCATTATCAAACCAGTGGTTTGTGATATGGAGGTTGTGTTGGCTGTGGGCTGGGGGACTGGTGCCAGTGAGGAGGGAAGCAGATCTCTCAGAGCAGTGCTCTCAGAGGTAAAATGGACAGTAAAATGTCCTCTCAAGCGTTCATGTCTCCCAATAAAACATCTGCTCCACTTGGAATGCTACCCAGGGTTAAGTCTGGCCAGTCAACCCAGCAAAGGGCCCTCTCTCCTGCGCCATATGTCTCCCTGCTGCCTGCTCTCTGGAGCTGCTCTGGAGCTGTGTGCCTGCTCTTTGCAAAACCCCAGCTAGCCTGCCTCTTCCGCTTGGCACTACAGATCCCATTGGTTGGTTTCATTGCTCTCTCTCTCTCTCTCTCTCTCTCTCTCTTGCGCTCTCTCTCTTTCTCTCTCTCTCATGCGCTCTTTCTCGCTCTCTCTCTCTACATATTATTCTGCCATTGTTGCCACCCCAGCCCTGGATGCTGCCCAGTGGTGTGAGCTGGAGGTTGACGTTGTGCAGGGTACAGTAATGAGCCTCCACACAATATTTATCCTTTTGCAGCTCCCTGAAGCATATGGCTATTAGCATGTATATTGCAAACATACACATCCATATGGCTGCAGGTCTCCTCTGTGGAGTCCCCTACCTCTCTCATTCAGATATATCAATACGTTTTTTCAATTCTTCCTTTTATCTCTAATCTATTTCAGCTTTATATTCTCTCAAATACAGATTTTACATCTTTTTGTAGCTTCTCTGAGGTTGTGACATTAATGTGAACTACTTTTTGAATTCCACTTCACCATTCTCTATCAATGAAAGCTTCCTGTCCTCTCACTCCAGCACTCATCACAGGGTCATTCAGGGCTCTCTGTCACCATTCATAATTTTCATGTTAACTACTTATGAAACTTTGTATCGCACTATGATCTCTGGGTTTATAAAAAAAGAAGGGAAACTTCAATCATCACTATACAGAAACCCAGCCTAAAACCCCAAACAGCAAGCAATGCAGATGTAGAAGCACGGTGGCTAGGAAAAACTCCCATGAAAGGCAAAACCTAGGAAGAAACCTAGAGAGGAACCAGGCTCTGAGGGGTGGCCAGTCCTCTTCTGGCTGTGCCGGGTGGAGATTATAACAATTCATGGCCGTTAACGCCAGTTCTTTCTCCAAGATGTTCAAATGTTCATAGATGACCAGCAGGGTCAAATAATAATAAAAGTAGTTGTGGCGGTTGCAACAGGTAAATACATCAGGAGTGAATGTCACTTGGTTTTTCAGTGCAATAGAGTGCAGGTGCTGGAGAGCGAGATGAACGTCCAATGAACAGGTCAGGGTTCCATAACCGCAGGCAGAAGATTTGAAACCAGTGCAGCAGCACGACCAGGTGGACTGGGGACAGCTAGGAGTCATCAGGGCAGATGGTCCTGAAGCATGGTCCTCCGGGTAGGCTCAGTTCCTCCGGGAGAGGAGGTAGAGTGGGAGAAAGAGAGAATTAGAGGGAGCATACTTAAATTCACACAAGACACCGGATAATAACATTAGATTTAACAAACTGACCCTAGCCCCCCGGCACATAGACTATTGCAGCATAGATACTGGAGGCTGAGACAGGGGGGGTCAGGAGACACTGTGGCCCCCTCCGACAATACCCAGGCAATACCCCCGGACAGGGCCAAACCAGGCAGGATATAACCTCGCCCACTCTGCCAAGCACAGCCCCTACACCAATAGAGGGATATCAACAACCACCAACTTACTACCCTGAGACAAGGCTGATTATAGTCCACGAAAGATCCCCTCCACTGCACAAGCCAGAGGGGGAAGGCATGGAAAGCACCAGTAAGCCAGTGACTCAGCCCCCGTAATAGGGTCAGAGGCAGAGAATCCCAATGGAGAGACGGGAACTGGCCAGGCAGAGACAGCAAGGGTGGTTCGTCGCTCCAGAGCCTTGCCGTTCACCCTTGCACCCCTGGGCCAGACTACACTCAATCATAGGACATACTGAAGAGGTGAGTCTTCAGTGAAGACTTAAAGGTTGAGACGGAGTCTGCGTCTCTCACATGGATAGGCAGACCATTCCATAAAAATTGAGCTCTATAGGAGAAAGCCCTACCTCCACCTGTTTGCTTAGAGATTCTAGGGACAATAAGGAGGCCTGCGTCTTGTGACCGGAGCGTACGTGTAGGTATGTACGGCAGTACCAAATCTGAGAGATAAGTAGGAGCAAGCCCATGTAATGCTTTGTAAGTTAGCAGTAAAACCTTGAAATCAGCCCTAGCCTTAACAGGAAGAGTGTAGAGAGGCTAGCACGGGAGTAATATGATCAAATCTTTTGGTTCTCGTCAGGATTCTAGCGCCGTGTTTAGCACTAATTGAAGTTTATTTAGTGCTTTATCCGGGTAGCCGGAGAGTAGAGCATTGCAGTAATCTAATCTAGAAGTGACAAAAGCATGGATTAGCTTTTCCGCATCATTTCTGGACAAAAAATGTCAGATTTTTGCAATGTTACAAAGATGGAAAAAAGCTATCCTTGAAATATTCTTGATATGTTCATTAAAAGAGAGATCAGGGTCCAGAGTAATGCCAAGGTCCTTCACAGTTTTTTGGGAGACGACTGTACAACCATCAAGATTAATTGTCAGATCCAAAAGCAGATCTCTTTGTTTCTTGGGACCTAGAACTAGCATCTCTGTTTTGTCAGAATTTAAAAGTAAAAAATGTGCCGCCATCCACTTCCTTATGTCTGAAACACATGGTTACGGCATAAAAAGACTCCTGGTTCAACACAATTTAAATTCATCCAGAAAAAAAGACATCTACAGTGCAAGAGAAAATAATTTAAAGACATACATCCCTGCCAGAGCAGATAAATAAATAACCCTCTGATGATGAATAGACTGGAGACTCTGAATGAACCGATAGAGAGCATCTCCTCCTCCCCTCTCCTCCCTCCCATTGCCATCTCATCAGTGAACCTGAACAGCAGAGGCAGGTCTAACTGATCTGTTTAAAGACACACGAGCTGCCCTAATTATCGTCTCTGTATCCGGCCATGAATAATGAGATTTAGCTCAACTACAATCCTCTTGAGGTGTAAAACAAGTGGAAAGGCTAGAGTAGCCAGCAGTAATAAACACACCTCCTGCTCTCCGCGTAGGGGATTAGACCCCGGGCCCAGTTGATCCTTTAGGTAAACTATCCCCTCCAGAGCAGACACCTCCTCACCAGATAGGATCTGACGAACAACAGGGCACAGTCTGGCTTCTTCCACTGCACCAAACCCCACAACACATTTCGACTGTCTCAGTCTCACTCATGTACAGATCAGACTCAAGGGCAATTTCATAACTAGTTGATTGGTATGGTGTGGTTCTTTGTAGCCACCTGTAACAAATATTGAGGTAATGTAACACTACAACCATGCTCTGGAGTTCAGTCAACGCACTGATTTTTTATTTTTTTTATTTTTTTATTTAACCTTTATTTAACCAGGCAAGTCAGTTAAGAACAAATTCTTATTTACAATTATGACCTACACCGGCAAAACTCGGACACGATGGGCCAATTGTGCGCCGCCCTATGGTACTCCCAATCATGGCCGGTTGTGATGCAGTCTGGATTCGATCCAGATAGCCTGTAGTGACGCCTCTAGCATTGAGATGCAGTGTCTTAGAGTGACTACGCCACTTGGGAGACCTGATACTGGCAAGGGGTTAATGAAAAAAGCTGAAACAAGACATGCTGAACAAGCTAAACAAGTGTTTCCGGATTAGGAACAACAAGGCCTTCCTCTGTGCTGCACAGTGATGCCCTCAGGATTATGAAGACAGCAGCATTACAATTGACATCATTGGGTCAACAACAAATCATCCTAAATCCCATAGATGGCATCATGACGGACAGGAATGATGATGGAATAACTATGTTTACATTTCTAAGACAACTTAATAGTCACCTAACACCTAACACCTAAGTGTTTGACAGTGTGAACATTGCATCATTGTCTGTCCCGAATGATTGACACGTACAATACCACAGGTGAAAAAACACACCATGGCCACTGAGGTATAACAACATGTCAGGGGATGGGGTGAGAAATCCCAGATTTTCAGATGGGTATTGGAATCTCTCCCAGCCAAGTTAAAGAGTCTTGGGCTTCCATTTTATGGACTGTTCCCCATTTCAGCTAATATATGGTTTCATTCCCCCAGAGCAGAGTAGCTACAGCCTGTCACAGGCCTCTCTGCTGAGAGCAGTTTTTATTTTATGTTGACGTCTTGTATTTGGTTTCAGCGCAGCCTCAACATATGATTCCCATTATGGCCATAGCAGGAGCTCATGCTGGTTGCTGACTTTTGACATTGGGCAGATGGACAGATGGATGGAGAGGTTGATGTAAGTGTTAATAAAGATATGTTGGACTGTGGGCACGTACCCAACATGCAACACTAAGTCCAACAGGAGACACTATCCTGAGTCTATCTATTCTAGACTGCCAACAGATCACATGGATAAAACATTTGAAAACTTTTGAAACATAACTGACTAATTGTTTTATTTCGAAGGAATTCCTTTCATTCAACATTTCATGTCACTGGTGTAAACTAGACTTAGCTAAGTGTTGAGAAGATCATGACAGTTAAATAATCGATTTGTGATAAGTCTAGTTTATGTTATGTTATTATGTTTCTTGATAGGATAGGAAACGCTCAACTTTGATAGTAGTTCATAACAAGACATTGATAAATTCCAAGAAAACATTGCGAAATGAAAACTCTGAGACTTGAGAGGTACTATGTTATAAAAGTCCATTGGAAGACCAAACACACGTTGAGACACCAGACAGAACATGCTGTTGTATTACTGTCTCAATCCATGGTCTCTCAAACGTTAAGAGAAACGGCAATTATCAGTGAGAAGTGAAAAAAGTTAGATAACGTTATGACAGTATTGAAAATACATTGTTAAAAAAGAATGGGGATGGTAGGCCTATACATAGGGATTTCATCTGAGCGTCATGGGGCAGACATGGCCATTTACATAGCACTTACTGTGTAAGGTCAAAACGATTAGTGACTGGATACAGTATATCATTAGGCTAATTTATTAATTCTCTGTAATATGATTGTATACAGCAATAAAGACTGATAAAGAAATATGCATGCATTAGTGACATCGTACAAAGACCACCCTCTTTATATATTGCCCCCATCAATCTAATTATTGTCACACTTCCAGCTAAGGGCTATGATTATTGCACGAACCATGAGGAATCAGTGAACTTAACAAGTTCATATTATCAAGTGCTCCCAATAATCACAAATATCTCTACTCCATAGACCCCAAATATTGGTCCAGAATATGTGTCCTTTAATAAAATATTTAGTTAATTATTCAATGCATTATGGTGTGATATGATATATTGATACAACCATGATAGCATCAGTGTTTAAACACAGTAGGGAAAGGTTATTATGTTCAATAGGTTATTCTTCTGATTATAGTACAGGATAGCTCTTTTCTTAATGCTGATAATAGGTTGTCTCAATGTGTTCCATAATTTGATGGTATATAGGAAGAAAATCATATGTATGTGCTTTATTGTTTGGACGGCACAGTATTCTATAATTCACCTTTATCAGTTAAAGGCTTTAGTTATTTACTTTAAAATGGACTAATTTCTTATTCCAGCGGAGGGAGGAATGGACGCTGACTTGAACAGCTGCTTCATGACCCAAAAAACTGTCAGTCTTTCCCTGGAATAAATTGTGGAATGTTCCATTTTTCGAAGCGGGGGAGAGAAACTGTGAGAAATAAGAACCCCGAGAGATAACCGTTTAAAACACAATTAATTTTGCCTTCAGTAAAACGAAATAAGGTTTAGAACATTATTATTAAATAGTTTATTCTCCAAATATGATGTATTGATCATAAACGAACAGATAGACTGTACATTAGTAATACACACCCCGCTTGAAAAAGCGCAGATTCGAGTAGGCTCATAGTAGAATCAATTCACAGAGAGGGTAGCTTGAAACCGTCAACTCATGCCTGTGCACCGAGTTTGTAGAGTGGCTGTCGGGCAGTTTGGAGTTTAATAGTCCGAATAGCATCCGTACAATGTAGTCTGTCTATCCATACATATGAATGCATGTAAGAGTTCAAAACTAATAGGAATTGAATTTTTTAAATACAGATGTTGAACCCAGGAAGAAGAGCGCAAATACGGGTTAGAAATTAAACTGAATTAGTTGTTACCAAACTATCTTGTCATAACTTTTTTGCTTATTTGTGTGTGTGTGTGTTCGCGCGTGCACGTGTGTTTGAGAGAAATACGTATTTCTAACTTTCCCTGTCAATTTAACTACAAATACTGAATAGTCTATCATCAGACAATACTCATATTTGCAGCGACAGAACATTATATAGTAATAACATCCATGCACGATGGCATAGTGGCCAGACCTGGATTAGGCTACATCTCACAGGCATGTTTTGCACCTCTGTATGGCCACAATTGAAATTGATACAATGTCTCAGCCTATTTTAATTGGAACTGACAATGTGTCCACCAAACTATTCAGAGTCACATATTTGAATAGTTACATAGCAATTTCAATGTATCACTCTCCTTGAAAAGTGTTCCTCACTCAGCTAGTAGTGGCTATTGACTATAGCCCACATTGAATTATGGAAAAGAGTCCCCTTAAGTGTTTACCCATGAGAGACCTGTCAGGAGCTGTTACTAGGGTCAGGAGATTTTCCTGTGAACTGACCAGGAAAAACTCCTGGCCCTTATTATTACCTATATCACCCAGAACATCAGTCCCAAAACAAGACTGTATTTTGTTCAGATGCCCTACTCACCATTTATCATAATCTCACATTCATTTAAATCCCTGGCATTGTCTTATAAAGGAAATATCTTACTGTAGCACATCTACAATAACATTTAATTCATTCCAGTTTGGTACTTTTGAATAGGTTGTCTGTCCAGGGATGTTGTTTTCTTGACCATAGTGTTTTAACTACACCTACAGTAGAAGTATAGGGAAGTGTACGTCTCAGATTTCACACAGACATCAGAAGAGTGGGTCACCTGTTTTGACCTGATGAGAGATTGTTTTAGTTTTGTCACAAGTTTTGCTCTTATCAAATCAAATCAATGTTATTGGTCACATAAACATGGTTAGCAGATGTTATTGCGAGTGTAGCGAAATGCTTGTGCTTAGGAGCTAGTCGAGAAGCAGCCATCTTGGTCGGCGCTACACAGACAGATATATGGAGGCATATATGCAGACAATGAAAGCTCTTACAATATTCAATGATGACAATTCTCTAAAACAGGCTATAGGCTACATGTGCACCACCAAGTCAGAACAGTAGGCTAAATTATGAGGGAAAAAGAGACCATATTATTAGGGTGAGGCACATGGGCTACTAACAGCTTACTACACAACATACACTTAGTATTACTTTCTTAGCTACAGTATGCATATCTCCCTGGCATATTACATAATTTATGCAGCAGCATACAATACATTTTTGGACTCACCTTGTTTTGCTGTGCTCACTTGAACAGGAAGGTAGCGCGGCTATCCTTTGTGGGCAAATTTTGTCATTAAACTTTGTCATCAAAGTCTGGCATTCTCTGAATTTATGATGCTTTCAAGACATTTGGGAACTCTGAAAAAAAACAAGGTTGAATCATGATGACGTCAGTGATCTTCAGGTTGGAGCTCTAGAAAGAGGCCTGTGTTTCCGAGTTGGATGACCGTTGAAAACGTATTTTCCCAGTCAGAGCTAGTTTTTTTTGGGTTCCCAGTTGTCTTGAACTCACTGAAATCTGAGATTTCCCAGTTCCGAGTTTCCAGTTGTTTTGAGCGTGGCAGAAGTCATGATGGATTGACAGCATGGCCAATGTTGAATGTTTATCATTTTAAGCTTGGAAAAGAGACCAAGACTTGGACCACTCACCCACTCCACTGAATAGCAGGCTAGTGATTGCTTTGCAATTCTTGCACTTAGCCGATAAGCCTCGATACATTTTATCTATAATTTATCTTAGTTATTTCTCTTCATATGACAAGGATTGAAAAGGATTTGCCAGTAGATTGTTGACTTGATTCATGATGATGACTGCTAGCTTGCTAGCTAAGATTTTGAAAGTATGATGTTTACATGATCAGTCCAATCAAAACTACTGTAGATATAACGTGATTTGACGTCATTTTATCTGTGGCCAATGACCTTGAGCCTTCTTGTATTGGCACTTCTAATGTAACTCTATGGCAGCACCCAAGGGGCTTGAGTTTTCAAACTCTACCCGTAGATTTTGCGATGATTTAGTGCCCCCATGAATGACAGAACACTGAGCCAATCACGGCGCAAATACAGAACATTACCAACCCCTGCACTCCTTATTTTCTACTGGCTGCCCAACCACCAACACAGAAAGCACTGAGCTAGGCTGAAACACCTGCATTTTGAAGCTGCGTTACTCTAGAAAGCAAAAAGGTTTGTATGCTGCTTTGGTAACTCAATTATTATTATATAATTTTTACATTGTTTGCAAACTGATATGTGACACGTATTAATGGCAAAATAACATGCAAAACAAGTGGGTCTGAATGACTTGTCGCCACTGCACCAGAGCTGTTGCCAGAGGATGTAATTTTAATTTCTCTACCATAAGCCATCTCCAACACCGTTTTATAGAATTTGGCAGTACGTCCAACCGGCCTCTCAACCACAGACCACGTGTAACCACTCCAGGCCGGGTCCTCCACATCTGGCTTCTTCACCTGCGGGATTGTCTGAGACCAGCCACCTGGACAGCTGATGAAACTGTGGGTTTGCACAACCGAAGAATTTCTCCACAAACTGTCAGAAACCGTTTCACGGAAGCTTTGCGTGCTCGTCGTCCTCACCAGGGTCTTGACCTGACTGCAGTTCGGCATCGTAACTGACTTCAGTGGGCAAATGATCATATTTGGTGGCCACTGGCACTCTGGAGAAGTGTGCTCTTCACGGATGAATCCCGGTTTCAACTGTACAGGGCAGATGGCAGACAGTGTGTATGGCGTCGTGTGGGCGAGCAGTTTGCTGATGTCAACATTATGAACAGAGTGCCCCATGGTGGTGGTGGTGGGGTTATGGTATGGGCATGCATAAGCTACGGACAATGAACACAATTGCACCAATGGCAATTTGAATGCCCATTGTTGTGCCATTCATCCACCGCCATCACCTCATTTCTCAGCATGATAATGCAAAGCTGAAAATATCCATGTCCTTTATATGAACTGTAACTCAGTAAAATTGAAATTGTTGCATGTTGCGTTTGTATTGTTGTTCAGTGTAGTTACATTTGTGAGATTGTGTAGTGTTCGTTGTTTAGTCGATTGCGAGGGTGTTCTGTAGTTTTACATCTTCATTGTGTTATGCTCAGTTTAGATGGAGCCAGACTCCTGAGCATCCCCACAATCAACACAAAACACTAAAGCATCAGCCAGAACACGATGAAGATGTAAAACTACAGAATACCCTCGCAATCGACTAAACAACAAACACTACACAATCTCACAAATGTCACACAACCCATGACCACATAGCACACGCATCACTCCCTTCAATCTCTCTCTTTACTTCCATCTCTCTCTTTCTCTCTCCTTCCTTTCCTTCTCATTATTCTGTTGGTTTCTCCAGCCCTGTCCAGTGGTGCTGTGTATGTGTGGTGGTGGGCTGTGCTGTTTAATGCACTGCAGGTTGGCTACAGCAGCAGCAGGTTTGGCCAGATAAGATATCAGCTCTGCCTTCATTCTGCTCTGTGATAGGACAGGAGAGAGAGGGGAGGAGAGGAGAGGAGAGGAGGGGAGGGGAGGGGAGGGGAGAGGAGAGGAGAGGAGAGGAGAGGAGAGGAGAGGAGAAAAGGGAGAGGAGAGGAGAGCAGAGCAGAGGAGAGAGCCTGTTGAAGAAGCCTAGTGCCTCCAACCCCTAGGAACTAATGTACAGAGCAGAGCTCAAACCTGGATCCATGGCTCCCTCTGTGTCTGACTCACAGTATTGCAGACACTGGAGTAGACCATTTTAGAGCTCATGATTTGGTAAGACACCAGTGCTACCACCAAGTTGGTAGTATGGCGTGTCAGGCTTGTAGGCTCTGTCACCAGACACACAGCTGTTAGCGGAGACTAACAAGGCAGTGCTCCATGTTAATTGAACCAACATGGATTTGTAAAACTCAAACAGCTTTCGACCCCCTATTAGAAAGGCGTATACTACCGCCTGCTTATGGATGTTGAATTAGGAACTGTGGAGGGTATTATTTCCGTGAGGTCATATTTCACAGTTTCAAACGCATGCAAGCCAAGGCTGAAACCCTAAAGTAAAGACCATAAAAATCACAGCTTATCTCTTTATGTCAACAGACCCAGGGAAGCGAGCAGAATGTATTTGCATTAAAGAGCCTATCTCACAATGAAAGGGCACCCAACTACTGTCTTGTGTTGTTGCTCTTCCTCAATGCCTATGCAGAAACCTGGATATGTTTAGCCAGATCAGATACTCTGTGCAGTTTGACGCACGCAAAAGAGTGTTTATAGCGTGAGGCATCAGCGCCTGTGATCTGTGTCCTTCAGCAGGCCTACTTATCCGCAATTGTTATCAATGGGAGCCCAGCCTCATTCATTCCAGCTAGAGCGCGGGTGGGTCACGTTGTTGGAGTGGTGCTGCAATGGGATGCAGAGTTTAGTCTGTAGAGCCCCTGAACCTACACTATTGGAGACAATCAGCACATTGAGGCGGGTCTCAGCCCCGGTGTGCCGCTGAATGGGAGACGGGTGGCATTGTTTTCACACAGCGCTAGCTGGCTCATCCCTCCACAGCGAACAGGCTTCTTCTCAAGTTATGAGGGAGAATGTCTTCCCCTCATTATGGACCCTGACGAGGCTGGGGGACATGTTTGATATTCACCACGGCACATTGTTTTCTCACTGTCTAATATTCACATAGCCTGGCTGCCCGTTACGCAGATAGACTAGGGTGAGCAAATGGAGGACATTCATATCTATGAAGTAGATGAAGCCAGAGGAGGAGCATACCAAGACAATATTGGAATAGCTGTAGAAATTAATCAACCTTGGCTCCCTTTTAGGTTCATTATGATTTATATGAAATCTCCACTCAGAGCCATAAATCTAAGATTATAATTTAGTGAAATTCAAAGATGTTTATTTATAACATGTCATTGCTCTGTCATAGAAGATGATGAAATCCTACTCCTGGCTTCAGTGGTTTAAAACTCCTCTCTAAGGAGCTGTTAAGGTTTCTTCCAGTGCATTTCCTATATGAACAAATAACTATGGTATCTTTTCAGTGAAAAAACAAGGGGTTTATCAAATCATTGACACATGGACACACTGAGATGGACACAGCAAATAAGTTTGACATATTTCTAAACGTTTCTATTTTTCTAAGCTAACTTACACCATCCTGTGGAGACAGAACAGAGGAGGGAAAAATTCACACCATAAATTGAAACATATGATGCTGTCAAAGCAAAAATAAAAGGTCATCCAAACTTGTCCAGTGGCCAGTCGCTCACATAGGGCACTGTAGTTTAGGTGTTGGCTGCATTCTACACTAAATTAATTCAAATATTTGTGGAAAAGTCAAACATTCACAGTGGAATATGAGATTGAGAGCATTTAGTGAAAATTTGCCCAAAATCCGCATTCAGTAGGATAAGTTTACATCAAACCCACAAATTGGGCCCTGCCACAGTAAAATACAGGTTTGAAATTGTCACAGGAAAATCATAACCTCGCATATATTACAAGTCAAACAACAAAACATGATGTATGACTTTAACCCGGTGGAAGATTAAATTACATTATTAGTGTGTACAGACAGTATCATCTGAATCAGGAAGCACAAGGCAAGAACAGCTGAACAGACACAATGAAACCAGTGAGGAGCTTTAGCACCATCATGTGGATTAAAAGGCCAATCGCCTCTAGATTTTCCACCCATTTGTTCGTAAGAATATAATGATAATGATTTGGAGTTTATTCTGAACTAGTATCCCTGAGAAGTTATAAAAAAATAAAATAAGTTGATCCTTTACACACACAGCAAAGAGAGCAGGAAAAACATTTCAGCCACCCAGCTCTGTGTGTCTTTTGTCTGGACAGAAGGGTTTCTAATGAGTTCCAGATGTATTTGGTAGGGATACCTCACTCCCTGCAACTGAAATGTCTCTCATGGGAGTGCAGAGACTGAAATAACACACAGACACAATGACAGTCTGGGGAGATTTTGTACATGACAAGTTTTGTAGGTTTTTACAACCAAAAAAGAACAATAGTTAGTTGACAATTCGAAAATACTAGTCGTGTATAGAAGTACAAGTATGTGATTATCCTGATATCTTGTTGATATTTAATATCCCTTAATGAACAATTTAAATCTATGGAAGAAAGTGGAAAGATATTTAATTCTATAGTTGATAATGAATAAATGAGATACATGTACTGTATGTGTACTGACATAAAACCCACAAGGAAATCTCCATTATGTTTAACATGAAAACACTTTATTCATCATGTCATATATCATTTCATTGAAAACAAATCGATAAAAAGGAACCTTTACAGTTTGAAACTCCCATCTCTTTCTACATGAAGCTGTAACTTTCACTTGAAACAGGACTGATATTGAAAGGCTTGTAGATATATCCATCTTGTTCGTTCCCTAACTTGAATCATGAGATTATTATCATAACATTCTATTCAACATTTAAATAGAAACACAAAAATCACAAGTCTACATTAGTTTCCTGCTACTGAGATGGGTGGTTTAATGTAATGTGTTGTAGCATACTAGCATGCACTGTGACTAGGCAAAATGAAAATATAGCTTAACTGGACATCAACATCACTGAGAGAACAGAAATGTAATTGACTGTGTAACTCGATAACAAAGGTCTATTCTAAAAGCCTTGCATTGCGCATCACATTGGTTATCCCTTCATTATGAGCTCGTATAGAATACAGAACCGTCTACCACTAGAAAGAGCATGACACATTTCAGAGCTCTTGAGGAGATACAGTAATAACACAATAATATTAGTCTTAATATTAGTATCTTCTCAAATCTGGAAAAAAAAAGGGGTACAATGTTTTATTACAGTCATAACAATAGGAAAGATTTGGATAGATGAGCATTTACATGGCACTTCAATGACACTATCGAACAGGTACCTTATGTTATTGGTTCTGAATAAATACACAAAGGCATAAATAAATAAATACACCAAGCACTGTTTTGATTTTCCTCAAACACACGCAAACACACACACACACACTCACGCGCACACACACACACACAGTTAGTTGTGGGTGACCCAGCCAACATAATTTGAGCATAATTCCTTTGTCTGCCAACTGTCCGAATTCAATAAAATGTAGTGTTTAATCTGATCTGAGAATTCTCTTTCATTCAGTGTGAGGAAAATGAGATCTATAATGTATTTTTGCTTCTCACAGTTGACATCAGTCAAACTCAAACACATCAAACACAGCATCAAAGGTGAATACTGGTAGCTATTGTCTCCTGCAGCATTCACAAGATACCTCTCAAAGGATTTTGAACATCTCAATTGCTTTTCTCTCTCTGCAAGTCACCAATTAATTCCAAAACTATGTAAGAACATGAGGAAAACAGCTATTCACCTACTATTTGAATCACTGTGTCCTTTCTCTTTTCCCTTGCACATCAAAAGCTTGAAAGCTTTCAGCGCTCATTCACACATTCTCCTTGACTCCCTCATAGGCAGATCGAAGTAGTTACATGTAATAGTTAAACTGTACATTAAATAAGCCTCAAGCAATTGCATTGTCAAGTATAAAATGATAGGTACAAGAAAATGGTGACAACTTGATCTCAAAGCTCTTAGTGAGGTTTAACAATGGACAGTATGAATCTAGGAAATCAGTATTCTACACAGAGACAAGCACAACAGGCTAACATCTGATGGGCAGACTCATTAGAGAAAGACGGGACAAACCTGTTGTAAAGGGATTGTGCCATGCATGTATGGAACATCTGGTGTGTGTGTTGGTGTTTCTGTTCTCCCTCTTTTACTGAGGGAGGTTTTATGAAATGGTTACCCCCAGAAAGCAGTGATCCAATCCCATTAGTCCCCTAGAGAGATGTCTTGTTGATGTCAACCTTGACTGGCAGTGGTCCCGCCTCCTCGCTCTCCTCTGGTTGGTCGATGGCTACAGCAATCACAGGGGTCAGATGGTAGGGGTTGACCTTCTGGACGTCATCTAGAAACTCCTTGTCTCCATTGATGCTCAGCTGGAAAAAGGAATCAGTTATTCATTCAAATCGCTAGAAATGTTCCCATTGTCTCTAGAAGTAATTCCTGCTCAGGCAAAAACATGTTAACTAAGATAACACTTGAGTGAGTTAACAATTAAAGACGCAGTCCGGGATATTAACATTAACATATCATAACATTTTATTAATTTTTTTGCAAGATATAACATATCATAGGAAATGGATGATGTAGTACAGACTGGCCAACCTCCATCCTCACCGCAGTGGAGACGGTCAATAAATTCAAATTGCTCAGTGTACACATCTCAGAGAAGCTGAAATGGTCAAACAACATGGACACCGTGGTGAAGGAGGCACGACAGCGACTCTTCAACCTCAGGATGCTAAAGAAATGTGTCCTTTCCCGAGGGCCATCACAGTGTTCTAACCACACTCCCTAACCACACCCCCTCAACAGTCACTTAACTTACCTGCTGCTCCCCCTAGGGACATTCCCCCCCCCACCCCCCCAACTGACTTTTACTCTGCCCCATTCATCACTGTTACAGTTGTTAATATGTATATTATTTTTTATTATAATCTGTATTGTTTATATTTCACTTTGTCCCCCCACCCCCTCAATGGTCATGCTGCTCCCCCTATGGTCCCAATGAACATGTATTTATTCATCACTGCTACAGTTATGATGTATATAGTGCTATTTCTATTTCTACCATTTTCATTGTTTTTATTTCACTTAGTCCTGCATGTTGGAGCTCGGAGCCTAAGGTTTTCACTGTACCCCGTAATCACACCTGCAACCCTGTACATGTGATTATTAAACACTGAATGTGAATCTGAATCAGTTGTGCAGAATTTTCAGGGACCTGTTTTGGCTAGTGAGCACTACTTTCAAAACTACTGGCTGAAATTATACAAAAACTCTGGAGCATCACTTCAATCTAACAAAGGGAGAATTAAGTACTGTAACAGTTAGCTGTTTTTATTCTAAAAGACAGAGATTGCCAATTATGACTCACTTTCCTGTTGCTGTTCTGGTGCTGTGTTTACCTGTGTTTTGATGTGCTGTTCTGGTGCAGTGACAAGGCTGGCACAGCTCAGCCACAACATCACCATGATGGACAGGAAGAGACAGGCAGCCAGGATCCAACGAGGCAGCCCAGAGCGCCTAAGAGAAATGGGAGGGTTAGGTGATGATACGGTTAATACAACTCAGAGGGTTGATTTGGGCAGAAGACTGTTCTTGTTCAATATCTCTTCACCTTGACATGCATCCCAGGAAGTCATGCTCAGCGGTTGGGTCTTCCGTATGTTGCTGGACTGCTGGGTGCTTCCCCTTGCCTCCCGCCTTGGCTGCTCCCTTCTCCCCATGTCCTTTCACACCTGCACAGAGGTGAACACTAATGAGCAATGGAACTTGTGAGGAAGTGTAACAAATTTCACCCCTCTGGAGATCCATAAAGCATAATCAATTCAATGTAATCCCCCTTTAATGCATTGTATACAATATATACTACAGCAGGGGTCCCCAACTACATTCAACCGTGGGACAATTTTTCTTGAGCGGATGATCCGCGGGCCGGAACATAATTACAAATAATTTGTACACTGCAAATTGACCACAAAAAGCACAAACGGATATAGTATTTGACAAAAACATTTCTAACTTTGATTACATTGGGATACGATCATATGTCTCTCTATTTCTGCATGGGAACAGATTTCCAAAATTAAAATCACTTGGAGCTGATTTCCTGTTTTTTTGACAGTCTTTTATGTCCAACAATGGAAAAAAAATTTAGCAAATAAAACAAATCAATTCACCCACGGGCAAAATTCGTCCCGCAGGCCGCCAGTTGGGTAACCCTGTCCTACAGGTCTTATGATATTTTGTACATTACGGATCTGTGTGTGACAGAGCTGCATGCCACCATGGGGTCTTACCATGGGGTCTCTGTGTGTGGGAGTGGATCTGTGGCCAGGGCTTGTCTGCCACATTGGAGCGGGGAGCCTGCAGCTCTGGCAGAGTGTACTCGATCTCCGGCTGGCTCTGGGAGGAATAACAAACAAAGTAAATTCAGGAACTAGTAATTACATGCAGTAATTTCACTGAGAAAGTGACAGAAAAGGAGCTGTTTAACTAGCACAAGCATTTCGCTACACCCGCAATAACATCTGGTAAACACGTGTATGTGACCAATACATTTCGTTTTGATTTAACACAGTGAGATTAAACCATAATGAAGGCTGGACTTAGAATACTCAATGAACAGCTAAACACCACCGAGGGAAACATACATAACTGCAGACGTAGGTATAGAGAATAGTGACAAATTAACTCAAACAAAAAGGTGACTCGCTCATTATAGGAGAACATTGTAATTTGTTCCTGGTTAAATAAAAAAATAAGACAGATGGACACATCTTATAATGGCAGTTCAGGTGTAAATTCTATACAGCAGATTGTATGGATTGTTCTTTGGAGTTTTAAATCAGCATTTCTTTCTCTTCTACTTCATTAAAGGACACCCTTGTCGCCCATTGCAGAGTCTGTCCGGTTGGCTGCTCAAGAGCACCACCATTCACCCTCTCTGAGGGGAGTGAAAAGGCCGATTGACTGGAGAAAGTGTCTGAAAAGAGGCCTTAAAAACAATGTGTCCTACAGTATGTGAGCGAACGTGCGTCACTTGTGTGACACCAGACGTAATACATGTGTGTATACACAAACAGACACACAGCTCTGTCAGCGGAGGCATCGTTGTGCCTTTAATTATGGGGACTGTTTCTGGCTTACCCTGGAGAACTCATTAAAATAGGATTTTGGTTGCCCTCTACTGAACCTTTCCCAACAACAAGACGGAGGCAGTATCAGCGCTCGGCGCTCTCAGCAGCAGGAGGACTGCAAGCGGATCGATGTCTGCGTCGGCAGCCCTATGTTGTTTTCTTCTAAACGGACGAAGAATGTGTTTAGCTTGGTGTCTGGCTTTCCCTTTATAATCCGTGATTGTCTGGAGTCCCTGCCATATACATCTTGTTTCTGAGCCATTGAATGGCAACTCCACTTTGTCCCTGTACTGTCGTTTTGCCTCTTTGATTGCCTTACAGAGGTCGTAGCTGGTCTGCACTTCCATGTTCCCAGTCACCTTGTCATGATTAAATGCGGTGATTCGCGCTTTCAGTTTTGCGCGAATACTGCCATCTATCCACGCTTTTTGTTTTGGATAAATTCTAATCGTCACAGTGGGAACAACATAATCTATGCAATTCCTGATAAACCCAGTTATTGAGTCAGTGTATAGATGGGTTAGCTGACAAAGTCACGAACAATGACAAGACACTGCCATGTGGGGAATCGTAAGTGACTCGTTTCAGCTAGTTTTATCTTGTTTTGAGTTTTTTTGACTGATTTCATGTCAATGATAATATGGCAAAAATGTGCTAACTCGATAACTAACAACTAATAATGTATTTGAGACAACAAGTGCTCATTGTGCAAATTTCTTTATGTGTTCAATAAACATTGGAGGCCAAATAGATACTGAACAAAAATAGAAATGCAACAATTTCAAAGATTTTACAGAGTTAAAGTTAATATAAGGAAATCAGTTCATTGAAATACATTCATTAGGCCCTAATCTATGGATTTCACATGACTGGGAATACAGATATGCATCTGTGGGTCACAGACATGAAACCAGTCAGTGTGACCACCATTTGCGTCATGCAACACAACACATCTCCTTCACATAGAGTTGATCAAGCTGTTGATTGTGGCCTGTGGAATGTTGACCCACTCCTCTACAATGGCTGTGTGAAGTTGCTGGATGTGGTGGGAACTGGATCTCGCTGTCATACACGTCCATCCTGAGCATCCCAAACATGCTCAATGGGTGACATGTCTGGTGAGTATGCAGGCCATGGAAGAACTGGGACATTTTCAGCTTCCAGGAATTGTGTACAGATCCTTGCGACGTGGGGCAGTGCATTATCATGCTGAAACATGAGGTGATGGCAGCAGACAATGAGCCTCAGGATCTCGTCACGGTATCTCTGTGCATTCAAATTGCCATAGATAAAATGCAATTGTGTTCGTTGTCCGTAGCTTATGCCTGCCCATACCATAATCCCACCACCACTATGGGGCACTCTGTTCACATCAGCAAACCGCTCGCCCACACAATGCCATACTTCCATCTACCTGGTGCAGTTGAAACCAGGATTAATCTGTGAAGAGCACACTTTTCCAGCGTGCCAGTGGCCATCGAAGGTGAGCATTTGCCCATTAAAGTTGGTTACGACACCAAAATGCATTCAGGTCAAGACCCTGGTGAGGACGACGAGCATGCAGATGAGCTTCCTTGAGACAGTGTCTGACAGTTTGTGCAGCAATTCCTTGGTTGTGCAAATGCACAGTTTCATCAGCTGTCAGGGTGGCTGGTCTCAGATGATACCGCAGGTGAAGAAGCAGTCCTAGGCTGGCATGGTTACACATGGTCTGTGGTTGTGAGGCCGGTTGGACGGACAGCCAAATTCTTTAAAACTACTTTGGAGGCAGCTTATGGTAAAGAAATTAACATTTGATTCTCTGACAACAGCTCTGGTGGACGTTCCTGCAGTTAGAATGCCAATTGCACGCTCCATCAAAACTTGAGACATCTGTAGCATTGTGTTGTGTGACAAAACGTGGCCTTTGTCCCCATCACAAGGTGCATCTGTGTAATGATCATGCTGTTTAATCAGCTTCTTGATATGCCACACCTGTCAGGTGGATGGATTATCTTGGCAAAGGAGAAATGCTCACTAACAGGGTTGTAAACAAAATGATGGAAACTTTCTGGGATTTTGTATTTAAGCTCATGAAACATGATACCAACACTTTACATGTTGCGTTTATTTTGTTGTTCAGTGTAGTTTACATGTTGTCAACAATCTAAGCCAATGGCGTCTGTTTTGCCCCATAGTTGCACATGCGTTGGTTTTGTTGCTAAACAACCAAACCCGTCTCCGTCAACCAACCTGTCTCTCTGAACATTTCCCAGTCCGCATGATGAAAACAATCTTGAAGCATAGATTCCGATTGGTCAGACCAACGTTGAACAGTCCTTACCACAGGACCTTCCTGTTTAAGTTTCTGCCTATAGGTGGGGAGGAGCAGAATCTGTTTTGTCGAAGGGAATGCGGGGGAGGGCAATGATCCAGTAAGGCTGCCGGCCCAGAAGGCCTCCCAAGCCGCGTCCTAAGAGCATGTGCAGACCAGCTGGCTGAAGTGTTTTTACGGACATATTCAATCTCTCCATATCCTAGTCTATTGTCCCTACTTGCTTAAAGATGCTCACCATTGTTCCTTTATCCAAGAAAGTGAAGGTAACTGAACTAAATGACTATCGCCCCGTAGCACTCACTTCTGTCATCATGATGTACTTTGAGAGGCTAGTTAAGGACCATATCATCTCCACCTTACCCGACACCCTAGACCCACTACAATTCGCATATCGCTCCAACAGATCCACGGACAACGCAGTAGCCATTGCACTGCACACTGCCCTATGTAAGAATACTGTTCATCGACTACAGCTCAGCCTTCAACGACATAGTGTCCTCCCAGCTCATCACTAAGCTCAGGGCCCTTGGTCTGAATCCCTCCCTGTGCAACTGGGTCCTGGACTTCCATGATGGGCCGACCCCAAGTGGTGAAGATTAGTACCAATGCCTCCACCACGCTGAATCTCAACACGCGGGCCCCACAGGGGTGCGTGCTGCTCAGCCGCCTCCTATACTCTCTGTTCACCCATGACTGCGTGGTCATGCACGTCTCCAACTCAATCATCAAGTTTGCTGACCAGACTGGTCACAAGAAAAAGCGGTCAATTTCGGACATTTGAAAAGGACGTTGATATATGGCTTCGTCTGCACTCTCACCCCACAGGAAAATAACTTCTCCCTCAACGTCAACAAAACGAAGGAGTTAATCGTGGACTACAGGAGACAGCAGAGAGAGCACGCCCCCATCTACATCTCTGAGGCCGCAGTGGAGACGATCAAAAGCTCCAAGTTCCTAGGCGTGCACAACACTGACAACCTGAAATGGTCCCTTCAGACAAACGGCGTGGTGCAGAAGGCGCAACAGCTCCTTTTCATCCTCAGGAGGCTGAAGAAATTTGGCTTGGCCCCTAAAACCCTCACAAACTTCTATAGGTGAACCATTGAGAGCATCCTGTCGAGCTGTATTACCGCCTAGTACAGCAATTGCTCCGTCCGCAACCGCAGGGCTCTCCACCTCTATATCAAGTGGTGTCAGAGGAAGGCCCAAAAAATTGCCAGAGACTCCAGCCACCCAAGGAGAGACTGTTCACTCTGCTACCCTACGGCAAACAGGCTCTGAGACAGCTTCTACCCCCAAGCCATAAGACTGCTAAATAGCCAGACGGCTATAAATAGTCAATTAATGGTACCCAAACTAGAGTAAGTCAGTGCAGCTATCTTGCACTGACCCTACACACACTCACTAGCGTAGGGCTCTCCAACCCTGTTCCTGGAGAGCGACCCTCCTGTAGGTTTTCGCTCCAACCTCAGCTGTAACCAACCTGATTCAACTTATCAACCAGCTAATTATTAGAATCAGGTGCGCTAGATTATTATTTTTAAATGTTTATTTCACCTTTATTTAACCAGGTAGGTTTTATTTCACCTTTATTTAACCAGGTAGGCCAGTTGAGAACAGGTTCTCATTTACAACTGCGACCTGGCCAAGACAAAGCAAAGCAGTGCGACAAAAAACAACAACACAGAGTTACACATGGGATAAACAAACGTACAGTCAATAACACAATAGAAAATCTATGTACAGTGTGTGCAAATGTAGTAAGATTAGGAAGGTAGGGCAATAAATAGGCCATAGTGGCGAAATAATGACAAATTAGCATTAACACTGGAATGATAGATGTGCAGATGATGATGTGCAAGTAGAGATACTGGAGTGCAAATGAGCAAAAATAATAAATATGGGGACGAGGTAGTTGGGTGGGCTATTTACAGATGGGCTGTGTACAGGTGCAGTGATCGGTAAGCTGCTCTGACAGGTGATGCTTAAAGGTATTGAGGGAGATGGTAGTCTCCAGCTTCAGTGATTTTTGCAATTCGTTCCAGTCATTGGCAGCAGAGAACTGGAAGGAATGGCGGCCAAAGGAGGTGTTGGCTAGGGTTGGAGCAAAAACCTACAGGATGGTAGCTCTCCGGAAACAGGGTTGGAGAGCCCTGCACTAGACTATACATATACACACTCTCTCACACACACTACATTGACACTCCCACACAAAACCCACACACATTCACATACACTACATATATACACACACACACACATAACACACACACGCATACCAACACAACGAAAACACACATACATACACATCACAAACACACACTTTTACACTCTTCATTTGCTGCTGCTATTGTTCTTTATTTTACTCTGATTGTTATGTATCCTGATGCCGAGTCACTGTACCCTGCCTTCATATGTATCTACCACAGGAGGTTGGTGACAACTTCATTGGGGAGAACGGGCTCGTAGTAATTCCATTTGCTCCGATCCAGCCATTATTATGAGCCTCCTGTGATATCTACCTCAAATACCTCGTACCTTTGCACATTGATCTGGTACTGGTACTCCTTGTATATAGCTCCATTCTTGTGTATTTTATTCAGTTATTGTGTTACTATTATTCATTTTAAATTCTGCATCGTTGGGAAGGGCACGTAAGCAAGCATTTCACGGTACAGTCTACACCAGTTGTTTTTGGTGCATGTGACAAGCAAGTAAAATTAGATTTGATTTAATTTGACACTGCCTGCCCTCCAGGACATCTACAGCACCAGGTGTCACAGGAAGGCCAAGAAGATCATCAAGGACCTCAGCCATCCGAGCCACGGCCTGTTCACCCCGCTACCATCTAGAATGGAGGAGTACAGGTGCATTAAAGCTGGGACCGAGAGACTGATACACAGCTTCTATCTCCAGGCCATCAGACTGTTAAACAGTCACCACTAGCCGGCCTCCACCCAGTACCCTGACCTGAACAGTTCTAGCCGGCTACCACCCGGTACTCTAACCTACACCCTAAAGACTGCTGCCCTATGTACATACAGTCATTGAACACTGGTCACTTTAATAATGTTTACATACAGTTTCACTCACTTTATATGACTACACTGTATTCTAGTCATGGCTCATTCTATATGACATATTTTTGTATTTTTCTGGATTCTATGTGTATTGTTGTTTTTATTGCTAGGTATTACTGCACTGTTGGAGCTAGATACACAAGCACCTGCGATAACATCCGCAAATCTGTGTACGCGACCAATACATTTATATTAGATTTTATTTGTATAGGAGTTAAGAGGGGACACTATGCTGGCGAGTGATTCTGACATTTCACCTGATCAATAGGAATAGCCTTTAAGAAGTTGTGTAATGTCTCACTGTAGCACCAAAACAAATAAGCAAAGTATCTGATCGACCTCTCCTCTCTTCATAGATGGCAAATAGATCCGATTTATTGACATAAGTCAATAGTTATGAAAAGTGAAAAGAAAACTTACCAGTCAGCATTTGAATAGTCTACAAGTCAATGAACTTTAGTTCATAAGAGTCAAAAGACATCTCAAACTAAAAAGAGAAAACAAAACAAGCAGAAAATAATTTGGCCCTGATGTAGTTATTTAGATATATAGATAGATAGATAGATAGATAGATAGATAGATAGATAGATAGATAGATAGATAGATAGATAGATAGATAGATAGATAGATAGATAGATAGATAGATAGATAGATAGATAGATAGATAGATAGATAGATAGATAGATAGATAGATAGATAGATACTTTATTGATCCCAGAGGGCAAATTTATTTGTCAAGCAGCTACGAAAAAACACAGGGCAGGTGCAAAATGCCAGAACAAAAATACACAAAAGACAGATAACTGAGAGGACATACAGTGAGTATGTCATCCCTTTTGCCCTCAGAACAGCCTCAATTTGTCAGGGCATGGACTCTACAAGTTGTCGAAAGCGTTCCACAGGAATGGATGCTGGCCCATGTTGACTCCAATGCTTCCCACAGTCGTGTCAAATTGGCTGGATGTCCTTTGGGTGGTGGACCATTCTTGATACCACTGGAAAATGTTGTGTGAAAAACCCAGCAGCGTTGCAGTTCTTGACACAAACCAGTGCTCCTGACACCTACTACCATGCCCCGTTCAAAGGCACTTTCCATGTTTTCTTTTAATCTTTTGTCCATTCACCCTCTGAATGGCACACATACACAATCCATGTCTCAATTGTCTCAATGTTTAAACATCCTTATTTAATCTGTCTCTTCCCCTTCAGTCATACTGATTGAAGTGGATTTAACAAGTGACATCAATAAAGGATCATAGCTTTCACCTGGATTCACCTGGTCAGTCTATGTGTTCCTAATGTTTTGTACAGTCAGTGTATTTGGTAGACAATAAGGCTTGGTCTTACAACAGGTCATAGATATTCAGACAAAACTATTGTAATTTTTTAAGTCATTTCACAACCAGTTTTATCGATAGCAATGCTTTTACTGAAAGCATTGGATCCAGATGTAACATTGGGGGGAAAGGCAACAGGAAGAGAAGAGTGAACATCTAAGGATGTTAGTAGTTATTGGCTGCCGACTGGGGAGATCTTGCCATCAGTAAGAGTAGGCCTGCCTCCTGATATACATCTGTCATGCATTAAGGTGCTCTGGCTATAGAGACACAGAGAGACACAGGGAGGAGGGATCCTTTTCCAAATAAACAATCTCCCTTCCCTTATTTGGTATTTTGCGGTTATTTGAGGTCACTTTCTTTTTAGGAAGGGGGATTTCATAGATTTACATATCTCCTTGTTTCCTTCAAGTGGGGACCCTGCATCATGTGCATATTGGACACGGAAAGAATTTAAACAAGACTCCAACCCCATTTCCAAACAAGCGCTCTCCCCAAATCAGTGATGAGAGGGCCGCGTCGGCTGTGTTTACTCCCTCTCAGCTCAGAGGAAACCGCTTGATTCTCCCTGATTACCTTGGAGGAGCACTCCTGAAACACTGTGAGGCTGGGATGGCATGAATAAGCGTGATTAAGAAGGAGGCTGCCACTTAACCCACGTCAAATGTGGGCAGGAGAGGGATGGATGTTCCCAGAGCTGGAGCTAAAGGGAGCTGAGGAAGGGAGAATCTGCCACTTGCAGGACTGGAGCCATCAGTTGCATCCAAATGCACTTTTTGGAAATATGAGTGGGTATACCACATTGATATAGAACCCAGATGGTCTTTGTGTGCTATACAAGCCCTCTGAGCTAAATCTTAAAAGTAATGGACCAGGTATCAATCTCCAGACGTTTGTGTGACTCAATACCACATTAGTCTTGTATGCTAAAGCCTAACTCTTGGAAATATTGTCTTTGTTATTTTGAGCTTAGTTTTGGGTATCACCTTATTTTTTAAATGACTGATTAGCTGAAGGAGAGCACAAGTAATTCCACTGTGAACTACTGTATTCAAATAGAAACTTGTTGTACTGAACACCGCATGAAGACCAAGCGCCATTCATTCCACAAGGTGGCTCTCTCACTAACTCTTGAAAACTCAGAGGAACTTGATAATCAATTTGTTTTGGTCCGATTCACTTCAGCTCCAGTAGTGCACTGTGTTGCCTTGAATGGCTCTCTTTGAGAACTTACTAAAACTGCTATGTGACGTGGATAAAATGCTACCACAGTGTGTCTCAAAGTTTTCCTATTTGTTTTGAATCACGCCTAAGGCTACGAATCACCATGGTCATCCTAGTGAGTCCATACACCCTGACTTCCTACCCAGTCCTCTGCTCTGCAGAATCCACTCATTCTGAACATCTGCAGTAGTGATTATTATTGCAGCGGTGGCTTGGCTTCTCTTTCAGCTGTCCCTCAGCTTTAGCGTTTTTCTGTTTCTTTACCCCCAGTCAATCTGTCAAGAGGGTGGCAGCCAGCCAGATGCCCACTAAACACAGGCCTGCTAGCCAGCTCAGAGCCTGTGGAGCCTGCTCTTGCCTCTGCTAGCATGTCACTGCCATAAAACACATGCATCCATCCATCACCCCTAAGGCTAAAGAAAAACAATTGCATGAAGAGTGTTGTTTTCGTCATTTCATGTTGTCTCACCACATTTCTTTTTATGACTGGATTTATAGATCTCTGTTGTCCTTCTATATAGATTCAGCCAGCCTGTCTTGACTTAGTCGTCACCGATAAAGTAAATATGTACAATACTGATCCCACACCCGTTTCCCCTTATGCTTGAGGCAAGTTCACCTTTGTAGCCCCCAAGGTTTGAGTTACAGCTGTTCCCTGGAGTGAAAGATATTCCCAAAATGAATCCCAGCACCTTTAAGAGTCACTGAGTCCTGTCTGCCACACCCTGACAGTGTCTCACCTGGAAGACGAGCACCTTTCCGTCGTCGGCCTGCAGGTAGAAGGTCCAAGTAGAGGAGATTAAGCTCTGTGCAGAGCTGACGATGTCGTTACACCAGCTGGACACGGTGTCCATGACGGAGGGGGGCATGGGACGGTGGGCCATGGCCTTCAGCTGTGTGTAATAAAAGGTGGAACTGTTGAGTTTAGGTGCATTTATTTAATATGGTAAAGTCATGTGAGGAGAGAGTGTGAAGGTGTGTGGGGAGCAAGGGGGAGTGTGTAAGAGTGGATTTGAAAGAGAGAGACAGTGTGAATAGCAACGCACATGCCTCGACGTATTTTTTTATTTTTTATTTAACCTTTAACTAGGTAAGTCAGTTAAGAACAAATTTTTATTTGAGGGGTATGAGGGGTGCAAAATCCACTTGTCACTTAAATCTCGCTAGATTGATTCCTTTCATTTTATTCCGACGACTCTTTCATACTCTTGCTTGTGCCTGTCATTTCTTCCCGTTAACCTTACGACCGTGTAAATGTTTGTAATGACCTACAGTTGAAGGAGACGATAACCTTATTTTGATGGGTGTTCCTTTTTTGTGGAATTAAAAAATAAATAATTTAATACAGTTGAAATTCGATGCGCTATAATAAAAAGCCGAAAATGAACACTCGGATTATAGTGATAGTATGTCTGATCTTGTAACATATGTTTAGAAATGTGTAATCTAGAGCCAAGCGTGTTGATTTTTTATCCAAGGGTATCCTGCTATTGACACATTTTCTGAATTATGCAAAAGTGACAATGACAGTAATTAATGAGGCACCCGGTTTATTCATATATGCAATGCATTATTTGTCTGTGCCAGTAAAATGTTTTATGTGCTATAATTCCAACTGTTGCATTTATTAGAATAGTTTTTTCACCACAGGCTGAAATTACATTTTTGCATCTACCTATCAATTTTCTGATTTGTTGGTATTGTGGTCCATTATTAATATTAGTATTTTCAAAAGGTAAACATAAAAATATCAAAATCCTGATGAAAATGTATATTTTCTGTAGTTAAACATACTACCGTCAAAAAATGTTTACGGATTTTAACCACTTTGAAATGGACATACATCAATAATTTCAAAGCTCAGCTCATTGATTTACACATAATTGTAAAGCCTATTTCATAGAGAATGTTACAAACTGAACTACATTTAGTAACTTACTTTGAAGAGATGGTGATTGGGTCAAAATAGGCTTTTGGCATTTGGTAGCATTAATTCAGTGTACTTGTCTTTAACTGCCATTTCCTGAAAGTCAGACTCTTCCCGCACACCAACTCATTTTCTCAGCTTCAGAAGCATCTCCATTCACCACATTTTGTGAGGTTATCCTTAGATATATTCTCCAGACTTGCCCAGAGGGAATATGCTGTCAATCTTTTATTCTAGATAACATTTTATTTGGAAAAATTGATTTAGTATATTAATGATAGAAAAATTTAAAAAATATTCATCCACAATCTTCTCTGGAGTGTTAACAAAATGAAAAAAAATATATTTAGGCTGACTTCATCCAGTATCCATAAAAATGAATTTGTGTGGTATGCAAATCGGCACATACAGTATTTCATGAGACATCGCCTCATTCACATATTTTAATATAATATTTCAGAAACATTTTAATATACAAATATATTTTATTTGTGTCTGTATTCAACTGGTAAAAGCTGATTCTGATATGATAAAATAAATAAAAAATCCCTATTAGTGTGTGATGCCTGGCCTTAAAACCTCATAACAATTTTGATGACTGTTGCTAGTGTGAATGTATGAGGGTGTGTGAGTGTGTGTTTGTCCTACTGAATGCCTATGGAGTGACCGTGCTCACCTTCCTCCTCTTGATCTCAGGTTCAGAGGGCTGGCTGGCACAGCCGGTGCTGCATGCCTCCTGCTCCAGCAGCTTGCTGTACGCTTCCTGGCAGGCTACAGAGAGAGAGAGGGGGAGAGAGATAGAGAGAGCGAGAGAGGGGGAGAGAGAGATTGGAGGGCAGAGGAGAGAAAGAAGGACAGAGAGACAAGATAGAGAGATGGAGGGAGAAAGACAGCATCTGTCATTACATCCCTATTTACCCCTCCCTACAGTCATCTGTCATTACATCCCTATTCACCCCTCCCTACAGTCATCTGTCATTACATCCCTATTCACCCCTCCCTACAGTCATCTGTCATTACATCCCTATTCACCCCACCCTACAGTCATCTGTCATTACATCCCTATTCACCCCTCCCTACAGTCATCTGTCATTACATCCCTATTCACCCCTCCCTACAGTCATCTGTCATTACATCCCTATTCACCCCTCCCTACAGTCATCTGTCATTACATCCCTATTCACCCCTCCCTACAGTCATCTGTCATTACATCCCTATTCACCCCTCCCTACAGTCATCTGTCGTTACATCCCTATTCACCCCTCCCTACAGTCATCTGTCATTTCATCCCTATTCACCCCTCAATACAGTCATCTGTCATTTCATCCCTATTCACCCCTCCCTACAGTCATCTGTCATTACATCCCTATTCACCCTTCCCTACAGTCATCTGTCATTACATCCCTATTCACCCCTCCCTACAGTCATCTGTCATTACATCCCTATTCACCCCTCCCTACAGTCATCTGTCATTACATCCCTATTCACCCCTCCCTACAGTCATCTGTCATTACATCCATATTCACCCCTCCCTACAGTCATCTGTCATTACATCGCTATTCACCCCTCCCTACAGTCATCTGTCATTACATCCCTATTCACCCCTCCCTACAGTCATCTGTCATTACATCCCTATTCACCCCTCCCTACAGTCATCTGTCATTACATCCCTATTCACCCCTCCCTACAGTCATCTGTCCTTTCATCCCTATTCACCCCTCCCTACAGTCATCTGTCCTTTCATCCCTATTCACCCCTCCCTACAGTCATCTGTCATTACATCCCTATTCACCCCTCCCTACAGTCATCTGTCATTACATCCCTATTCACCCCTCCCTACAGTCATCTGTCATTGCATCCCTATTCACCCCTCCCTACAGTCATCTGTCATTTCATCCCTATTCACCCCTCCCTACAGTCATCTGTCATTTCATCCCTATTCACCCCTCAATACAGTCATCTGTCATTTCATCCCTATTCACCCCTCCCTACAGTCATCTGTCATTACATCCCTATTCACCCCTCCCTACAGTCATCTGTCATTACATCCCTATTCACCCCTCCCTACAGTCATCTGTCCTTTCATCCCTATTCACCCCTCCCTACAGTCATCTGTCCTTTCATCCCTATTCACCCCTCCCTACAGTCATCTGTCATTACATCCCTATTCACCCCTCCCTACAGTCATCTGTCATTACATCCCTATTCACCCCTCCCTACAGTCATCTGTCATTACATCCCTATTCACCCCTCCCTACAGTCATCTGTCGTTACATCCCTATTCACCCCTCCCTACAGTCATCTGTCATTACATCCCTATTCACCCCTCAATACAGTCATCTGTCCTTTCATCCCTATTCACCCCTCAATACAGTCATCTGTCATTACATCCCTATTCACCCCTCCCTACAGTCATCTGTCGTTACATCCCTATTCACCCCTCCCTACAGTCATCTGTCGTTACATCCCTATTCACCCCTCCCTACAGTCATCTGTCATTACATCCCTATTCACCCCTCCCTACAGTCATCTGTCATTACATCCCTATTCACCCCTCCCTACAGTCATCTGTCATTACATCCCTATTCACCCCTCCCTACAGTCATCTGTCATTACATCCCTATTCACCCCTCCCTACAGTCATCTGTCATTACATCCCTATTCACCCCTCCCTACAGTCATCTGTCATTACATCCCTATTCACCCCTCCCTACAGTCATCTGTCATTACATCCCTATTCACCCCTCCCTACAGTCATCTGTCATTACATCCCTATTCACCCCTCCCTACAGTCATCTGTCATTTCATCCCTATTCACCCCTCCCTACAGTCATCTGTCATTACATCCCTATTCACCCCTCCCTACAGTCATCTGTCATTACATCCCTATTCACCCCTCCCTACAGTCATCTGTCATTACATCCCTATTCACCCCTCCCTACAGTCATCTGTCATTACATCCCTATTCACCCCTCCCTACAGTCATCTGTCATTACATCCCTATTCACCCCTCCCTACAGTCATCTGTCATTACATCCCTATTCACCCCTCAATACAGTCATCTGTCATTACATCCCTATTCACCCCTCCCTACAGTCATCTGTCATTTCATCCCTATTCACCCCTCAATACAGTCATCTGTCATTACATCCCTATTCACCCCTCCCTACAGTCATCTGTCATTACATCCCTATTCACCCCTCCCTACAGTCATCTGTCATTACATCCCTATTCACCCCTCCCTACAGTCATCTGTCATTACATCCCTATTCACCCCTCCCTACAGTCATCTGTCATTACATCCCTATTCACCCCTCCCTACAGTCATCTGTCATTACATCCCTATTCACCCCTCCCTACAGTCATCTGTCATTACATCCCTATTCACCCCTCCCTACAGTCATCTGTCATTACATCCCTATTCACCCCTCCCTACAGTCATCTGTCATTACATCCCTATTCACCCCTCCCTACAGTGCATCTGTCATTACATCCCTATTCACCCCTCCCTACAGTCATCTGTCATTTCATCCCTATTCACCCCTCCCTACAGTCATCTGTCATTACATCCCTATTCACCCCTCCCTACAGTCATCTGTCATTACATCCCTATTCACCCCTCCCTACAGTCATCTGTCATTACATCCCTATTCACCCCTCCCTACAGTCATCTGTCATTACATCCCTATTCACCCCTCCCTACAGTCATCTGTCATTACATCCCTATTCACCCCTCCCTACAGTCATCTGTCATTACATCCCTATTCACCCCTCCCTACAGTCATCTGTCATTACATCCCTATTCACCCCTCCCTACAGTCATCTGTCATTACATCCCTATTCACCCCTCCCTACAGTCATCTGTCATTTCATCCCTATTCACCCCTCCCTACAGTCATCTGTCATTACATCCCTATTCACCCCTCCCTACAGTCATCTGTCATTACATCCCTATTCACCCCTCCCTACAGTCATCTGTCATTACATCCCCATTCACCCCTCCCTACAGTCATCTGTCATTACATCCCTATTCACCCCTCCCTACAGTCATCTGTCATTACATCCCTATTCAACCCTCCCTACAGTCATCTGTCATTACATCCCTATTCACCCCTCCCTACAGTCATCTGTCATTACATCCCTATTCACCCCTCCCTACAGTCATCTGTCATTACATCCCTATTCACCCCTCCCTACAGTCATCTGTCATTACATCCCTATTCACCCCTCCCTACAGTCATCTGTCATTACATCCCTATTCACCCCTCCCTACAGTCATCTGTCATTACATCCCTATTCACCCCTCCCTACAGTCATCTGTCATTACATCCCTATTCACCCCTCCCTACAGTCATCTGTCATTACATCCCTATTCACCCCTCCCTACAGTCATCTGTCATTACATCCCTATTCACCCCTCCCTACAGTCATCTGTCATTACATCCCTATTCACCCCTCCCTACAGTCATCTGTCATTACATCCCTATTCAACCCTCCCTACAGTCATCTGTCATTACATCCCTATTCACCCCTCCCTACAGTCATCTGTCATTACATCCCTATTCACCCCTCCCTACAGTCATCTGTCATTACATCCCTATTCACCCCTCCCTACAGTCATCTGTCATTACATCCCTATTCACCCCTCCCTACAGTCATCTGTCATTACATCCCTATTCACCCCTCCCTACAGTCATCTGTCATTACATCCCTATTCACCCCTCCCTACAGTCATCTGTCATTACATCCCTATTCACCCCTCCCTACAGTCATCCACATCAGAACATTTGGGCAACTGCTGCCTGGACCAAGAAGGAAAGCAGATCACAGGATTTTCAATAAACAAGCACAGCTCCAGTTCAGCCACACACACACACACGACTTTGAACGTTTACTGTTGAAAAGCGATATCCCAAGTATAACTGCAAACTTCAAGGAATAGGGCATTCCAGGAGTTGGTCTGATGGTCAAATGTGAAGTGGATCACAGGGACGATCACTGCTCTTGGTCATAGGCTGCCCTGCGGTATCTACCTGGCTTCATTGAGACCCCACCCTGTGAGTCAGGCTGCCTTACCTCCTTGACACTCCTCCCTGCTGGTGTTGAAGCCGGCGTTTCCATTCACAAACTGACAGATGGAGTAAAGACGGCAACCACGGTGACAGGCATTCAGAATGGAGTCCTTCGGGAGAAAAAAATAACCACATAATGACCACAGAAAAATACATATTGTCCATGACAATGTACTTAAAACAAGTTTATAAACTGTTATTTTTTTTATAGATATGTCAAATGAGTTGAGGTGTTATAGGCACAAGTTGAGGCACAAGAAAGACTGAGAAATGTGGTTGTCTCACCTAAGCTATTTTAAGATGAATGCACTAACTGTAAGTTGCTCTGGATAAGAACGTCTGCTAAATGATTCAAATGTAAATGTAAAATACTGCAAATGCCAGGGGATGTTGTGATGAGTGAATAATTACAATCACTTGGTCACAGGTTTCTCCAAGCCTGGTTTTACTACAGAATAACTAAACAGCGCCCCCAAGCGACTGGCACGGGAACGTGATAGACAAAGAGATCCCGCCTGTACGACGATTAACGGTTTACACTTTACAGGCGTATTTACAGTGTCATGCGTGTAATCGTTTCGATTAACTGCGTTATTCCCTGTTGATTGTGTGTCTAGCGGGACATTATTCTGGCCAAGGATTCACGGTTCCTTTGTATAGGTATTTATTTTCTTACTCCATAGTGGCAATTATAGTCCCATCATGAATAAAATTACCTCTCAACATCTGTTCAAGCACTATTTGTCACTAAGGTGCTTATCTGTTCCAATAATATTTTCACATCAAAGGCATACATTAGGGCCTATAAGCTGGTGCAGTGTTCTGAAAACAGGTGATTCCGCATAGTTCATGGTGATCCATTTTGCTGCTCTGCTCCGCCCTGCATGAACCACACCTGAGCAGAACCGAGGCGATGAGTAGGTGGGAAAATAATAGCCTAACCGAGAGATAGACACAAATCCATTACTAATAGGCTACAATTATTTTTAAAATTTTACATAACTTAAGATGATTTAAACATGGATATTGTAATCATGTAGCTATTATTTAAATATCCTGCATATTGCGGTTCATGGACAAATAAATATTTCAGCTCACAATGAGGCAACCAGGAAACCATGCAAGTCTCAATAGACTCTATTGGAGAATAGGCTACCATCTGCTTGGTCCGGTGCCCTCTCAACAATTTTATGACTTGATTTAATATGAACATCCAGGCATTATCTAATGAATAGACATTTGTGTAAATAAATCTTGATGAAGTAGGTGGAGTAGCCAGGCTATAAGGATAGTGGAGGACCAGGTGAGAATGCGTCATAAAACGATCATTTCGGCCTAACGTTAATTGTCCAAGATAATTTCCACTCAGTTCTTGAAATTAAGATAGGTAGCATTGCCTACTGATGTTGCGATTTAAGCATGCCAATTAGTACAATTATGGGCCTTCGTTACGCATTGGCCATGCTACATTTACAAGAGATTGCCAGCATTTAAAGATTAAAGGGGCGTCTATCGATATTCGATATACCGTATTCAATTTCGGATACAGCCGTCGAAATGTAAGCACTTATGGCAGCTATTCACGAAAATATACTTTTTTGTCACATTTATATCTAGCCTAATATATTCAGCTTTTCTGCTATTCATTAATGATGTATATAGCCTATAGTTTCCAAGTATCACTTACTTTAGCTGGGCTTTTGTTTTTGATGGTGATCTGGCATTGCTTTTTGCAGTAATTGATGTCGCCTAGTTGGTTGTCAAATAGATCAGAAGACGCAGCTGCCAGTCCGGCCAGAACCAGCGAGACGACAGCGGAGACACCGCACACCCTGCCGCCAAACTGAAACATTTTAAAGCCGGATTTGATCACCACCGTCTGGACGAACACTGGCACTTTTAGTGGACTCTGAGCTTCTCGGATGGATGATGCTTCAATCCGATTTCTATCTGCTTCGGTAATCTTGTGCTATGGTTTTGTGGTGTCGTCACTCTAAAAATCATCACGCTCACGCTGCTGCGCGCCCCCTCTTTGTGCGATCTGCACTCCACAGTGCAAATTCACTGCAGTGCATAGGCCCACTGCTAGCATTCATACATTGTATGATGGAATGTCTATATCACGTGAAAATAAAATAAACAGTAGCCTATGTTCACAAGGACATAGTCTATCTGTTATTAACCAGTCTGTAAGATTTATTTTTATTTAACCTTTATTTAACTAGGCAAGTTAGTTAAGAACAAGTTCTTATTTGCCATCCACTCCATGTTGCTTTGTGCATAAGAACAGCCCTTTGCCATGGTATATTGGTCATATACCACACCCACTTGGGCCTGATTGCTTAAATAAAGCACACATAAAACTCTGATGACGCTGGCCCAATCAAGGCCGGTTGTGATTCTGGATTCGAACCAGGTGGTCTGTAGTGACGCCTCTAGCACTGAGATGCAGTGTCTTAGACCACTGCGCCACTTGCAAGGCCGAAGATAATGGTTATCATACGTACAAATTCCTTCCCCTTTTTACAAGGCCTCTGTAAATAAGAGAAGGCGATTAAATTATTGCAATAATGATCCTACGGTCTAATGACATGGAATATAGGCCTAACAATGTTTTATGTAGGCAAAACATCACAATTCAACTGGTAAGTAATTAATGCACGAGGGGGTGGGACATCTGGCCAATATAAGATGGCTAAGGGCTGTTCTTATGCGTGACTCAACATGGAGTGCATGGATACAACCCTTAGCCGTAGGATATTTGCCAGCTACGAGGTGCCTTATTGCTATTATGAACTGTTTACCAACGTAATTAGAACAGTAAAATATTTTTTTTGTCATACCCGTGGTATATGGTCTGATATGTTACTGCTTTCAGCCAAATCAGCTTTCAGGGCTCAAACCACCCGGTTTATAAATACAATTATAGACTAGATACAGAGAGCCCACCTGATGGCACAGTGCAGTTTATGAGGCATGCACTAACCTAATATTGACCCACAGTCCTTTAGCCTAAATGAGTATTGTATAATACTATAATATAGGCCTACTAATATGGCCTAATTATGTAGCCTAGCAACTTTTATATGTTTGAATAACACAGTAAAGTTATTAACTTAATGTAATAAACCCTTTACAATTGAATGTGCATTTTGCCAGTGAACTGTGAACAAAACACTTCTGCACCACAGCTTAACTCCGCTTTTATATAAAACATCAAAATAGCATCTCTTTCTATTCCATGTTTCTAAGGAGTCTGGATCTTGTACATAAGAATGTGCCATGTGGCTGTATGAATGAATCTTCTATTTTTAGTATAGGGACTTTAGAGAACTTTAACCTGTCCCTATGCTGTTTTAACGAATAGAGTCAGTCACGTGCCTAGACTATAACCATGAAGTAGACCCAACTATAAAATTAGAGATGGAATGTTATATAATATACGTTTGTTTTCTTTGGAATGGATCAAAAGTAGACCAAATGAAGAGCAATAATGACTTGAGACCGTGTGGGAAGACAAGGGAGGGGCTTATAAAGTATCAACTTCAACGTTTTAGCTATTGAGGCGTGCACCGAAGCAAACCCTCACTAAACCTCAGGTTACTTTCATACAACCACTGTTTATAAGCTCATACGCACTTTTAGCCTACACACGGAGTTCTGACCTTCGATCTAAACGTAGTTCCTTCGTTGGAATTAGACTGTTTATTCAACGCTGTTTTAGAGCTGGGTTTCAATTCCTGCATTTTCTCCCGCAAGATTGTGTGTGAACCTTTACTGTTCCGAATCCACAAGTCTTGGAGCCCGAACGTAAGAGAGAAAGGACAAGAAAAAGCATAAAAGGCTATCTGAAACATGCTCTCCTTGTTGTGTCTCATGCTGTTTGTTCCACGTGTGTTCTCCTCATCGACACGTAAGTATCCTACAAAACTCAAAAGTGTGATATTGTGAGAAGCCGACTACCAAGTTTGCCATAAGCCCTTTTCGACTGATTTGAGGTGGAGTGGCGCTCTACCTCTATTAGTCTATTAGTCAACAACAAAAGTTACATCTTATGTACATGTTACAATTCTCAACAATGGGTTAGATACATTGTATGTACCTTGTGTAATGGTACGAAATACAAAACTCACTGATTCACAGGTGTCCAGACTGTCCACATGTGTACTTGCCAAGTTATTATACAATACTTAACCTGTATTATAAACTGGGTGGTTTGAGCCCTGAAAGGTGTTGTATATCAGACTGTATGCCATGAGTGTTTACTGTTCTAATTACATTGTTAATCTTGGGGGTTTGTTGTATATGGCCATTATGCCATGGCTAATGGCTGTATCCACTCCATGTTGCTTCCTGCATAAGAACAGCCCTTTGCCGTGGTATATTGGTCATATACCACACCCACTTGGGCCTGATTGCTTAAATAAAGCACACATAATACAATAATGAATGAGAAGATTATGAGTGATATTTGAAGATGTCAGATTTGTTTATGTCCAAAATATGGGCCTTATGTTTGGTGGATTTGAAGATGAATTGTAACTAAATCGGTAATAACTAATTATTTATAATGCAACAAGTCTGCAAAAAAAGTATGCATAGGAGATTATGGCATTGTACATTTATTTATTTTGATTTAACCTTTATTTAACTAGGCAAGTCAGTTAAGAACTCATTCTTATTTACAATGATGGCCAAACTCGGACGACGCTGGGCCAATTGTGCACCACCCTATGGGACTCCCAATCACGACCGGTTGTGATACAGTCTGGATTCGAACCATGTTGTCTGTAGTGACGCCTCTAGCACTGAGATGCAGTGTCTTAGACCACACTTGGAGCATATTTGTGCATGAGTAATTGTAAACTCTTCTCCATATACATTTCACCTATTGAAACCAATATTCTGTGAGAATCTTCCAAAGACAAAGTGAATGCCTGTTGGATCCTTTCTATTCTATGGTAATAATATCCCATGATAACCGTAACCATGTACTTTACAGCTAAATTTGATTTCTTTGTAATGCATTGTTGGACTTCAAGCACTGACATAACAGAGAAATAGGCCACAGAGGTGATTCAGTTTTCAAGTAAAAAATTCTGAAATTCCTAATTTGCAATATGATGCGATGTTGCTGTGAAACATACAATACGTTAAGTGTTAATATCAGTGGACACACTGGGTTCGTCACGTCTCACACCAAGTCCACTTTAGTCCGCGTAGCATATTGCCACATATGTTAGATAGTTTGTCTACCGCCCACCAACAGCACACTTAATAAACCTCCTCACATTAACCCTTGAATCTCCCCCAAAGGAGCCAAGTGGTAACACATTCAAACAGTAACCCTTCTCGGGGCATTTCTCATGAAGCATCCATCATAAGACGAGTCAGAAGGGTAAAGGAATAGTGGGGATGGAAAACCATTCAAGGATTAGACCAACAGCCTTGTCTGAGCTCTCCAAGTGGTCTCCCAACAGTTTCAGCACAGGACCCATAAATCCACTTCATCACTCGCAGGTTCCCCTGAGTGTTTGCAATCAAAAAGAGAGCAAAGGTTGCTTATGATTCATTATCTATTCACTCTGAACAGTCTTAATATCAAGAACAAACCTTTTCAAGCAAATCAAATCAAAGTTTATTGCCATACGTGTTAAGCCCATATAAAGTAGTGTGTTTCTGTGTGTCTCTTCCCCCAGCGGTGGCTGTAATTTTCCCCCAGGACCCGGCATTGCGGATGGGCTCCAGCCTGACGGCCACGTGCACAGTGAGCCCCGAGCGGGGGCTGCATGCCAACACTATGTACTGGACCATGAATGGGAAGAGACTCCCTAGTAGCACGTACGACCTGCTGAGCCCCAACGGCCTCAGTGTCACTCTGCACCACCTCAACGGCTCCCAGCAACAGTCTGGTGACAACCTGGTGTGTCACAGTGGAGATGGACATGTCCTGGCTGGCTCCTGTCTCTACGTGGGCAGTAAGTGTCAACCACTTCTTCTGGGGACAGTGAATCCAAATCAAAATGATCCTGTGTTGTATTTCATTCTGTTCCACCTTTAATTTATTTCCTCCTTGAATTTGGGTGAAAATGACAAAACTGAACCAAATCTCAGATGTTCTGAAAGACTAGATTATGGTCCTTCTTGGTACATTAAACTGTCTGTGCTCAAAAGGACAGAGCTGTGGTTTAACAAAGAGATAGACAATTGAAAAGTGTCAGAGTCATCAATGCTGTCAGAGAAGGCAGCTCAGGGCAGTGCACTTACAAATAGATTGTTTTTTTGTTTAAAAGCCTTTTTGATGATAAGTTGTGTGTTTGCTATGATTTTAAAGCCTGCTATATTACTCCACTCTAATCTCTAGTGTCTCCCAGCAGTGGCTTAAGTACAGGGGATAATGCATTATACATTACATGTATGGACAGAGGCAATGTTTCAATCATGCAGAAATCTTTGCAAACAAACAACAGAGCCCATGTGAAAATAATAGTTATTATATTAAAATCATAAAGTACAGAGCCTACTCTGTATGTCTTTGAATCATACACCCAGAGCCTCAGTTTAGCTGCTCAGTGGGTTGTAATCATCATCACTACTTTGCTTCTGTCTCTCTCTACATCTGTGTTTGATTGTCTATCGTTGAGAGGAAATGAGAGGAGCTGAATCCTCTAGCCTGTCATCTGAGGTTAAGCAATGTGCCAGTGTGTCATTATGGGATTGAGTGACCATTATTACCCGTTGTGAAATAGGAACTACTATACTGATGTATTTGTTTGTGGTACATAAGCACTTTGTTTAATGCATAATTTTAATGTCCATTGTGATACTAAGGTGTTTATAACAGCTTTGTATAATACATATAGCACGACCACTCTTGTAGCCATTAAGAGAACCATGTCTTTCCACGGTTAATGTGCAGTGCCGCCGGAGAAGCCGGTCAACCTAACCTGCTGGTCCCGAAACACAAAGGACCTGAGCTGCAAGTGGACCCCTGGGGGTCGGGGCGAAATCTTCATCAAAACCAAATACACCCTCAAGTACAAATTGAGGTGAGAGCCACAGATGTCCAGCATCTCCCAGGTGATCACCCAACCCACCATAATTTCTGCCTAGAAACAATGATCGATGCATCACCTGGAACACTTTATTTTACTCACTAAAGGCCTATGTAATTCTGATGATGCATTGCAAAGACTGTAACCTTTGCTTTTTTGTACTGCAGACATAAATTTGACTCGTAATGATGTTTACACTGTTAACATTTCATGGTCCAATGCACACTGAAAATGTCACACTTTACAGGTTGTTAGCAGTACATTATAATGAGAATTTTGTTACAGATATGAGTGACTTTATGTTGCTCTGCGTTCTGCAGGTGGTACGGGCGAGAGAGGGAATGTGAGGACTACAACACAGGGAAACACTATACATGTTACATCCCCCGGGACTTGGCCCTCTTTACTCCCTACGAGATCTGGGTGGAGGCGTCCAATCAGCTGGGGACTGCCACCTCTGATGTCATCACTCTGGATATCCTGGATGTCGGTAAGTGGAGTGAGCCTTTTGTCCAGTCTCCCTCGTGCTCCCCGCCCGGCCCAGACCTGCCAGGGTGTGCACACCATAAAAATGTCCCGTCACCACGGTGACAAGAGGGCGTGTGTCAGGCTCTGGCCTTAGAGAAGCCTTTTGCTTCTCTATGTAGTGGTCAGAGTCTGACAGTTCTAGGTCCTGTGTTTCTATGTGGTGTTTTGTGTTGGATCCCTAATTAGAGGCAGCTGCGACACGTTGTCTCTAATTAGGGATCCTACTTATGTTTGTAGTTTCCACACCCTAGGTGTGGTTCATTATCGGCATTGTCAGAGAAAGTAAGTGTGTTTCCATTTTGTGTTATCATTGTTCATTTGTATAGTTCGTCATCTTTGTAAGAACCTTGATTAAAGAGTAATGTCGAACTATTGCTGCGCTGCGCCTTGGTCTGTCTTAACACCCACTCGTGACAGCGTGCTAAATGCTTCCGCTCTCCTGTGTTACATCATGATCTCATCCTATCCTGTTCTCTCCTCACTTCACTCACTAACTCGCCACCGGATCTCCTGCATATGGCTAACACACTTTCATGTGAGAAAGGAATTTTTTGTATTCCCAATCAATCCCCATGACAATATAATTGATTCTGGCTGTGATTATAAAAGATAAACAGAACTGTAGTAAAAGTTCACTGAACACCAGACGTTTGGCAAAAGTGATACACTTCCAATACACAATGATGATGGGTAGATAAGGTTGAGGACATGAAACTAAATATCACTAAATATCAACATTTAGCTTGGCCTTGTACATATTGGTCTTGTATTACAAGGTTGCAATATGCCAGCTTACCACACTAGTTTATGATTAAATTATAATTATCAGTCATATGTTGAATGACCCTCCCTACCTTCAGGCTCTGCTCAAACGCTACACCCGAACCCGAGCACTCCATTCTGCCACCTCTGGTCTCTTGGCCCTCCCACCCCTACAGGAGGGCAGCTCCCGCTCGGCCCAGTTCAAGCTCTTCTCTGTCCTGGCTAGGACAGCAGAGTCCCTGCCCATCTTCCAAAAACATCTGAAACCCTACCTCTTCAAAGAGTATCTAAAAAAAAATCCCCCTCCTTACCCGACTTTGCTGATAGCTACTTTACTTACTATGCCTGTGATATGTGGTTGTCCCACCTAGCTATCTTAAGATGAATGCACTAACTAAGTCGCTCTGGAAAAGGGAAAGGAAAACAGTAAGCGATTGACCTTTGTGTTGCTCTGCTATGTCCCTCCTTACTATACCGGACACACCTAGAGACTATTGGTAGGTTGGTCGGAAGGGAGAGGAGACTGGTTGGAAGGAGGGAGGATGCCTAACACATGACGCATCACTAACCTCATATTTCTTCACCATCTCCACAGAGGCAACAATAAGCTGTGGAATCTTCCTTGATTTTCTGCTCCCCTGGGGGGCGAACTTGATGAAACCAATAAAGTGCATCAGCACACAAACAACAAGTCAAACAGGAAATTAATGGAGCTATAGACTTCTCAAGCAGACAATCACAAATGGCTGACATTTTTATATGATTCTCTCTCTCTCGCTCTCTCTGACTCTTTTCCCACTCTATCAGCGGCATCAAAGTACTTGACTTCTTTGAGAGACTTACTGCAGAGAGAAAAAGAGAGGGAGAGAGAATGAGATCGGGAGTGAGAGCGAGAGGATAAAATGTGGAGGATACTGTGAAATAAAGTGAACTTGAGGAGATAAGCAAAGTGTTATTTCAGAGTAGATGAGATAGACAGCATTGGTGCTGGACAACAGTACAGCCCAGGCCCGACACTGAACATTCATGACCATGTTTTATTCAAGCATGGTGGCTGTGATGTCTAGATATAGCTTTAGTGTCTATACAGTGTGGTACAATATTTACCAAGGGTTTTCTCAGAAGGGAGTGTAGATGCTGGCCCATCTCAGTCCTCTCTACTTGTTCAGGGCAGAAATATAGAACTTAATAATGTACTGCTGAACCTAAACATAGAAGATAACATTTTCAGTATATGTTTGTGCTCATGAAGCAGTGCTAAGGGTATACTATATGTACAGAATTTTGCAGTGGTGGAAAAAGTACCCAACTGTCATACTTTAGTAAAAGTAAAGATCCAGTCACCCAGTAAAATACTATTTTAGTAAAAAGTATTTGGTTTTAAATATACTTAAGTATCAAAAGTAAATGTCATTGTTAAAATATACTTACTGTAAGTATTAAAAGTAAAAGTATAAATAATTTCACATTCCTTATATTAAGCAAACCATACGGCACTATTTTGGTAATTTTTTTATATACGGATAGCCAGGGGCACACTCCAACACTCAGGGATAATTTACAAACAAAGCATTTATGTTTAGTGAGTCCGCCAGGTCAGAGGCAGTGGGAATGTTCTCTTTAGAAGTGCATGAATTGGACCATTTTCAAGGTCCTGCTAAGCATTCGGAATGCAGCAAGTACTTTTAGGTATCAGGTCAAATGTATAGAGTACAAAGTACATTATTTTCTTCAGGAATGTAGTGAAGTAAAAATAAAAGTTGTCAAAAATATAAATAGTAAAGTAAATAACAGATACCCCAAAAAACTGCTTAAGTAGTACTTTAAAGTATTTTACACCCCTGGAATGTTGTATTGAGTTTTGTGGTCTTAGCACATATGACTCATACACAGCTTTGTGACCAACTGGTGTCTACAAAAGGTAACCTAGCGGTTAGAGCATTGGGCCAGTAACTGAAAGGTTGCTGGTTTGAATACCCGAGACGACAAGGTGAAAAACCTGTCGATGTGTCCTTGAGCAAGGCACTTAACCCTAATTTACTCCAGGGGCTGACCCTGTATGTAGGCCGTCATTGTAAATAAGAATTTGTTCTTAACTGACTTGCCTAGTTAAATAAAGGTTAAATAAATAAAAATATATAATAAATCCCTGTTGTTTCAGTGACTACAGACCCTCCAGACAACATCCATGTGAGTCGTGTGGGGGAGCTTGAGGACCAGCTGACAGTGCATTGGGGCAGCCCCCCGGCACTCAAAGACTTCCTCTTCCAGGCCAAATACCAGATACGCTACCGACTGGAGGACAGCACTGAATGGAAGGTAGAGTAGTACTCCAGTTTTGTTTCAACATTCAGACACATTTTGTCTCTTTCTGAGGCACAGTGACAGATCTCTGGCATCTAATATCTGTGTAAATATTTAGGATGAATGAGTGTCAGGTACTCTTAAGGGATTACAGAGCTGCATTTTGGCTGTCAAGCCAAGCTTGTGCATGCTTGTTTGTGGGTTCTGTTTTTACTGAAAGATAAAAGTGTAATGTGTGAAAAATCTGATTTCTACTACTTAAAGTGTTTTTGTTGCGACTGTGTGTGTGGTTAAAAGCTTCACTATGAGAGTATTTTTTATATATTTTCTTTGATGTCTCTCAGGTGGTGGACGATGTAGGTAACCAGACATCGTGCCGGCTAGCGGGGCTAAGGGCAGGGACAGTGTACTTTGTCCAGGTGAGGTGTAACCCAGTGGGGATCTACGGCTCCAGGAAGGCTGGGATCTGGAGTGACTGGAGCCACCCTTCAGCTGCCTCCACACCCCACAGTGGTGAATAAAGATTTACATAGCACTTGAAGAGGAAGGATAGGTCTTATACAGTGTTATACCACTGCATTATGATATATTTACAACAGACATAAGCTTGCGGGGGCATTTATAACATTCGTGAGCTCTTGTTGATCTTCAATAGCGCACATTGAAGATTTTATGGGCAATGTCATAAAGTTTAATACTTCCCAAAGTTCCATATTTGTATTATTATGGCTCATGATGAGCCATGGGACATTAAATTGTCCTCTAATAAATCAAACTTTCATTGCCAATTTAAGCAAAGAAACAAAAACCTCATCCCGGATTAGTCTCCAACATCCTGGGAAAATTAGATCCAAACCGTATGTGACCACAGAAATCCAAACATCAAATTACATGATAGAAATCTTTCATCCGAGGATTAAAAGAACTCAAGCTGAGATGGCAAAGAGCTGAGGGAGAGTCAGATAGATATCCTTTTTTTTTCTCTTTCGTTAGCCAACTTGAAATGCAGTCTGTCAGTTGCACACAGGGCATTAACACTGAGTGGAAACAGATTTGGGGAATACAACTGCAGATAATGGGTTACAAAGGTTATGTGGTATTTACTTGCAAGGGGGATTAAATTGGTATCCAGCTCTGTTAGTCATGGAATTCTGGTTGTGGCTTTATGAGTGCACCAAATCAATTTTGTGAATAATTTGTAGTCGTATCTAATCTATTATAATCAAATGGACTATTCTCCATAATCAAGAGAATGACCTTGCACAATAGCCAGAGCCCAGAGGTCATGCTGAGTACCTAGGCCCGTGTGAGCCACTGTCTCCAGGTGGTTTAGTTGTAGGAGAACATTAGGTTCCATTCTATCAAACCTGCATTGCGGTTACGCTGTAACTCTTTTTTCCCCCCATGGTCAAATAAAATCACATAATGGCTACGGGTACTGCAGGAAGTGTGTGGACGGGGAGTAGTTTGTACATAAAGACAACTGCGTAAACAGGGCTGTGGCAGGTTCAAATGAACTGCAGCCTGTGTTCCTCTGAGCAGTCCTCTCTGACTAACCTTGTCCTTGACCACACTGTCTTCTCCCTGGGCAGAGCGGCTGCAGAGTGGGTCATGTGAGCCAAAGTCAGGCGAACAGAACTCCACCCTGCGACGGGAGCTCAAGCAGTTCTTTGGCTGGGTTCGCAAACACGCCTATGGCTGCAGCGGCATGTCAATCAAACTCTACGACCAGTGGCGTGTGTGGCTGCAGAAATCGCATAAAACACGCAACCAGGTAGGTAAGGAGAATATCCCCTTTATTTCTGTTACAACTCAGCATAGGCTTCACAATTATGTACAATGACTATGCACTACTAGGCTACTGTAGCTCCTCATCAACACGCTCTGTTGTCAATGTGTTGCACTCTGCATACACCCTGGTTCTATGACACGCTCTGTTGTCAATGTGTTGCACTCTGCATACACCCTGGTTCTATGACACGCTCTGTTGTCAATGTGTTGCACTCTGCATACACCCTGGTTCTATGACACGCTCTGTTGTCAATGTGTTGCACTCTGCACACACCCTGGTTCTATGACACGCTCTGTTGTCAATGTGTTGCACTCTGCACACACCCTGGTTCTATGACACGCTCTGTTGTCAATGTGTTGCACTCTGCATACACCCTGGTTCTATGACACGCTCTGTTGTCAATGTGTTGCACTCTGCATACACCCTGGTTCTATGACACGCTCTGTTGTGAATTGTACTTTTGTTCAGCGTTGTGGAAGCACACAGAACCATTATTTCCCTAGAACTTGTTAGACTTTCTGAAGTCTCAGTCTTTTTTATGTTCAGGTATGTGTGCATGCAATGGTATGTGTCATTTTATTATTTTAATGGCATAGACTTATCATTTTATGTTGATTAACAAAGAGAAATTAGCATGTTAATATAATTAACAACCACTTTAATGTGTTGATTTTGTGTTGTCTCTCTGTGACGTGAGGAGCTTGTTTCACAACATAACTCGCCCCAAATGGCAGCCAGGAGGACTGAGCTCACCGCTAAGCCACATCCTCTGTTTGCCTCCTGAACCTAATCCCTGGTTGTTACGCTACTGAGGACAAGGGAACTTCCCGACACGTTTAGCTCACCTGATTAGCGTGGCGTACCCTGAATAATGTCTGTGTTTAACTGCTCTGAGAAAAAGGGCAGTTCAACTGGCTGTTACCAATACAGCAATCAAAAAACATACAGCTCAGACACCCATACATACCCCACAAGACATGCCACCAGGGGACTCTTCAAAGTCCAAAGCAAATTCACGGCAACGCTCAGTATTATAAAGAGCCATGATCGCATGGAGCTTCCATCTCCAGGTACACAAGTAAACAGCAAAATTACCTTAAATAAAACGGATTAAACAACATCTCATGGCACAATAGTGACTGTGAAATGACACACAAACAGGCACACTAACACACACATTATTCTTTAGTTGTATTATTTGCATCGTTGTATTCTACATTTGTGTGACTGTCCTTGTCTATCAGTGTATCAGAGTTGTGTATAAGAGTATGACGTCCATTAATGACTGGCTGGAGTCTATCAGTGTATCAGAGTAGCTGCTGCTTCTGCAAAAGCTAATGGGAATAGGAATAAACAAAAAACCAATACGCAATTAGTGTCAGTATGATAAGGAATATGAATTACTGTTCTATTTAATTATCCCAATATTAAACATTTGTTTTCCCTTTCAGATTCTATAAGGCGATAAATCATAACACATCCTAAACATCATTGAAATATTTAAACAACAACATTCACAACAGCAACTGAGAAACTGTCTCAGAAGGCCACTTTGAGGCCTCTCGGTGAAAGCGATCCAACACTGGATATTCCAGCATTTGGTCACACACAACAACTCTTCTTTATAGGAATCCATGTGGAACAGAAAAAGAACTGATGCGAGACGCCAGCGTGTTACACTTCTGTCTGCAGCCCAGGATTAAAATAGAGTGGAATCCCATCTCTAAGAACTTCTCCTCTCCATCCCCTCCTCTCCACACAAACACACTCTTACACTCACATCTCCTGGGAGTGCCAAAGTGGAGAGCATTTTTCTGAGCACATTTCAGACCAAGGCCCTCTGATCGCTGAGTGGGAGCATGGAAAAGTTTCTTAATGTAGCATTAGTATGTGTTCGACTCAGATGGCCATAAATCATCTTACAGACTACCGTCAGATCAGACACGTAGTGGCCACCATCACAGGCTTTTACCACAGACACAAGGGCATTATGCAATCCTGCTGGAATGTCATATACAGTATAAAGAACTTCACTAATTCAGCTCCTGTACTGGAATCTCAATCACAGAACGTTTGTCAGAATTCAAGAAGACGAAGGTATTTTCATAATGTATTTCCATTCTAACCACTTTAATAGCCACACAGTTGTCTAAGCTACACTATATATATAAAGGTATGTGGACACCCCTTCAAATTAGTGGATTCGCTATTTCAGCCACACCCGTTGCTGACAGGTGTATAAAATCGAGCACACCGCCGTGCAATCTCCATAGACAAACATTGGCTGTAGAATGGCCTTACTGAATAGCTCAGTAACTTTCAACGTGGCACCGTCATAGGATGCCACCTTTCCAACAAGTCAGTTTGTCAAATTTCTGCTCTGCTAGAGCTGCCCTGGCCAACCGTCAGCCGCGAAGTGGTAGGCCACACAAGCTCACAGAAGGGGGCCGCCGAGTGCTGAAGCGCATAACATGTAAAAATCATCTGTCCTCAGTTGCAACACTCACTACCGAGTTCCAAGACCACCATGCGCAATGCCAAGCTTCGTAAGGGAGTGGTGTAAAGCTCGCCGCCATTGGTCTCAGTAGCAGTAGAAACGCGTTCTCTGGAGTGATGTATCACGCGTCATCTGGCAGTCCGACGGACTAATCTGGGTTTGCCAGGAGAACGCTACCTGCCCCAATGCCAACTGTAAAGTTTGGTGGAGGAAGAATAATGGTCTGGGGCTGTTTTTCATGGTTCGACTAGGCCCCTTATTTCAAGTGAAGGGAAATCTTAACACTACAGCATACAATGACATTCTAGATGATTCTGTGCATACAACTTTGTGGCAACAGTTTGGGGAAGGCCCTAACTGTTTTAGCATGACAATGTCCCCGTGCACAAAGCAAGTTCATACAGAAATAGTTTGTCGAGATTGGTGTGGAAGAACCTGACTGGCCTGCACAGAGCCCTGACCTCAACCCCATCAAACACCTTTGAGATTAATTGGAACGGCGACTGCGAGCCAGGCCTAATCGCCCAACATCAGTGCCGACCTCGCTAATGCTTGTGGCTGAATGGAAGCAAGTCCCCGCAGCAATGTTCCAACATCTAGTGGAAAGCCTTCCCAGCTGTTATAACAGCAAAGGGGGGGGGGGGGGACTCCAAATTAATGCCCATGATTTTGGAATGAGATGTTTGATGAGCAGGTGTCCACATACTTTTTGTCATGTAGTGTATGTATTAATGCAATTTAATTGTATAGGTCTTTTAATGACAAGAACATGGTTGGTATGCTAGCAAATGCTAATACACCATTTTGTGGATTGGCTTTGTATACAGTCATAGCAATTGAACTTGAGATATTTCTGCAGTTTATTGGTAATATGGAAGTGTTTTCTTGTTCTTTGGGTTTGTACTACTCTGAATTCCTTCTATTGAAATAAGTGGCATAATGTTTAAAACTGTATATACTGTCTGAGTGACTGTGCAGAGGAGGACATTTTTTATATTGCTTATATTTTTGTATCTGAATATTTAAGAAATCCTAATTAATAAGTTCCCTCATTAAGTTATGTTCAGTTATCAATAATTATAAAAATGTCCAATATTTTGGCAGTTGTTGTCTATAAAACAATAAAGAAATAACACCTGCCTTTTGAATGTTTTTTTTTTATTAAAATAGAGCAAAATATCAGATTATTAAAGTAGTAGTTAAGGCAATGTTAGTTATATTTACAAGACAACACAGAACAAGAGAAAAATATATGTTTTTGCTAAGGCCACACAGACGCACATGCAGAGACACGCAGGGTACAGAATGACCCTGGGCAGAAACTGCAGCAGTCTGGTGGAGCCAGTGAAGAATCAATAACTTAGGCAAATGAATAAAACGGGGGAAGTTGCAGCAGAGGAGTCCATCAATCGCTGTCTGGACGGCAGCCTCCTGGGAGTCCCCATCACACAGACTCCTCTGAGTGGTATTTAAAGTCCTGCAGGATCTCACTCAGGGCCTCCTTATTCTTTATGATGCTGCAGGAGGGGTGACGGATGGAGGCATAAGAGCAGGGCTCTCCAACGCTGTTCCCGGAGGGCTACCATCCTGTAGGTGCACTCCAACCCTAATCTAGTACACCTGATTCTAATAACTAGCTGGTTGATAAGCTGAACCAGGTTGGTTACAACTGGGGTTGGAGCGAAAACCTACAGGAGGGTAGCTCTCCAGGAACAGGGTTGGAGACCCCTGCATTAGAGGACTGAGTGCATTCCCTGTGAGTAGTCTGAATGCAAACAGCAGGTAGACATAATGAGAAATGATATCAGTGATCGGACATGGCAATGGAGCAGCTTAACAAGACACTGAGCCGCTCCTGCAGCTACAACACTCATCAGTTTTGGAGTCAGCATATTGAGGGAATGTGCTCTTACTCCTGCTTGACCTCCTGGATCTTCTCCTGACGGCCCTCGTCTTCTGGGTGATCCTGTGCCTTCTGCTTTGCCAGCTGCAGCTTAGCCGTCTGTGGACAATGAGACGTGGAGCAATCAAATTTTAACACCAGCCTGGGGCCGACTGGCCTAGAGACCAATCCTCAAAAAGGGCTTTCGTTTTTGAGATACCCCTACCCGACGTGGAACAAAACACAACCGTGTTCTTTCACATCTCTTATTTCTCCAATTTATTAATTGGATGGTCGTGTAAAAATATTTTTCTGCCAAAGTGCTTAATTTGATAGATATTGTGACACACTACCTAAACTTAAAATAATGACTGGCTGAAGTGGGGGGCACATACCTCATTGAAACCAATATTGCAAGCTCTGATATTTGCTAAAACTTATACAAGTAGTCTGTTGTCTGTCCTACATACACAAACAAATGGTATAAGGATAACTTAATGCATCTTGTAAATATAGACCTGCAAACAGATACAATAGGTGGAAATATAAACTATGAATATTTTAGCAATGTACGTTTTCCATTTTGGTAGCTGATTAATAGGACAGTTTTCTTTTAGTCAGTGCTGTATGTTTCTGCCTTATAAAACACAGTTACAAGTGTTTTGATGTTGTGGCTATTGTAATCTAAATCGCAACCAAAAAAAGACAAGTGGGCTCAGACACTGAGTGGATTTCCTCTGTGGATTTTATTTGTTCAACCCCAACTCTTACAGTTACGTTAGGCGGCCCATCTAGATTTGACTCAAAATCCAATATGACGTCCATTAAATGGTGGTTAAATCACCTGTATATAGAGATGCTTTAAATTAGACATATTTCTGATTTTCAGACATATTTTGTGCATTTTTTTAAGGCTGCAGACTGCTTGGCATGGCAACACCAAATATTGCCATCTATGGCAAACAACATTAAAAACAAAGATGCTGTATGTAATTGTTTACGGTGGCTGGGGATTGACTGAGATAGTGGCCTTTGTGCACTTTGCTTGACCAGCTCCTCCTCTAGGGTGGCAGGTAGCATAGTGGTTAGAGCGTTGGGCCAGTAACTGAAAGGTTGCTGGTTCGAATACCTGAGCAGACAAGGTGAAAAATCTGTCGATGTGCCCTTGAGCAAGGCACATAACCCTAATTTGCTCCAGGGGCGCCGTACTACTATGGCTGACCCTGTAGAACAATGTAGGCCATCATTGTAAATAATAATTTGTTATTAACTGACTTGACTAGTTAAAAAAGGTTAAATTAAATAAATTGCAATCCCTCTACTGTCAAGGGATCATCTTCGTGTGTGTGGAGCTGTGCTACGTTCCACATAATGCTTCTTAGTCATGGTATATGACCTACACTCCAAATAACCTCTAATTAACCTGAGGTCACCTCACCGGTTTGGTCACTCTCCTCATCTCCTGCTGGGCCTGTCTCAGACCGTAATCACAGCCAACTACCCATAGTTAATATCTGCCAAATTATTATCCTAACCGACTTCCAAAGGAATATGTAGGGTGGACCTGCAGAACTTTGCGCCACATTAAACATAAAAAACCTCTGCCCACAGGTTAATTAGGCATGGAAAAATCTTAACGGCAGGTCTGTTTGTGACAGTCCTTTACAGGGGATACTCCATTCATCCCAAAAGCATCTTAAGGCTAAGATCATCATTAGAACATTTGTAGGCACATCGTTAAATCTCTTGAGTTGTTTCCCAAAACCATCGGTAGTAAAGTTGCACTGACCAACTGACTCAGACGACAACTAAGTACGTTGTTAATTGATTTTTTGCCATTCCGCATCACTTTATACACAGAAGATCTCTGCTAAACATATAATCAAGCTGTTTATCTGTCTCTCTTTGACCGCCGATAACTTGGGAACAAAGTTGACTACAAATACAAAAGTTGCCTTAAGAGTAGGATAACTTTCCGGTAAATTTCCATGGGAAGCTAAGCCCTGGAATTAGGGGAATTTTGCTTAAATTCATCGAAAAAGTTAGCTTATAACAGTGAAACATATTTTGTGGTATACACATAAGGCAATTCTAGGTCTTGTGGCATATTTTGGTTAAACTATCCCCAATTCAATGGAATTGCAACCCTCTGCATGCACAGTGCATTCTTCCATCACATGTACAGTGCACTCTTCCATCACATGTACAGCTGATTCTCAAGATCTTGCACACTAATGAGATGCTATTGAGCCCACACTACTACACCATACTGTCTCAGCCAAGGACTACATGCTTTCTGGTAAGTTTTGATTACAATACTGTGTGGGGTGAATATATTTTATATGACATACATTATTACATTTTGTTAACTAGTAAATAGAAGCCTACAGCAAAGTGTGTTTAAATAATTTCTAACTTGTTAACAATATCTGCTAGTTAGGTTTTGCTACCATGTGGGTTTTAGCTTGCTTGAGCCTGCTAACTGAGGAGTGTTAATTCACCTGTTCCCATGCATGTTTAATTTTAAAACATTAATCTTACAAAGGAGTTCTTTAATCTAACTGCTTAACTATTTATCTGTACATGGAATTGTATTTGGGTTTTTTAAACTCATTTTTTCCTACTCTTTACAGGAAAATGCCACGGGCACTATCTGATGTGTGGAGACATTTCACTGCAGCTAATGTAGAAGGAAAAGCTGTGTACATTTGCAAATACTGTGCCAAATCATATGTGAAGAATGCAACAAAGATGCAGAATAATATGGTCAAGTGCATAAAGTTCTCTCAGCGCTCACAACAAGCAACCTCTGACAAAAGTCCCTCTACTTCTATTCGAGGTGAAAATGATGAATCAGACACCTTATCGATAGCAACAGCTCATGGTCCTCCTGGAATCAGAAGTTTTTGACTCAATAGAGGAACGTAATCAGAGAAATGCTGATGAATGTCTTGCTCGAGCTGTGTATGCAACTGGTTCACCACTGATGCTCACAGGCAATGTGTATTGGAAGAGATTTCTGAATATTCTTCATCCAGCATACACCCCTCCAACCAGACATGCTTTTCTACTAATTTGCTGGATGCAGGGTTCAACAGAGCAAGTGAAGGTCAAGCAAATCATAGAGAAAGCAGACTGTATTGCAATCATCTCTGATGGGTGGTCGAATGTTCGTGGGCAAGGAATAATTAACTACATCATCTCCACCCCTCAACCAGTATTCTACAAGAGCACAGACACAAGGGACAACAGACACACCAGTCTCGACATTGCAGATTAGCTGAAGGCAGTCATCAATGACCTTGGAACACAGAAGTTATTTGCACTGGTGACAGACAATGCTGCGAACATGAAGGATGCTTGGTCTACCCTCACATCACACCCACTGGCTGTGCTGCTCATGCATTGAATCTGCTCCTCAAAGACATCATGTCACTGAAAACAATGGATACCCTCTACAAGAGAGCCAAGGAAATGGTTAGGTATGTGAAGGGTCATCAAGTTATAGCAGCAATCTACCTCACCAAGCAATGTGAGAATAATAAGAGCTTCACATTGAAGCTGCCCAGCACGGACCCTCCTGGATGATGTATTTTGGGAGAGAGTGGTAAGCAGCCTGAAACTCCTGAAACCTATAGCAGTAGCCATTGCACGGATTGAGGGAGACAATGCCATCCTGTCTGATGTTCAGACTCTGCTTGCAGATGTAAGAGAAGAAATCCATACTGCCCTGCCCACTTCCAAGCAGAGGAAACTGCAGTTCTGAAATACATCAAAAAGCGTGAAGACTTCTGCCTGAAGCCCATACACGCTGCAGTGTACATGTTGGACCCCAAGCATGCTGGCAAGAGCATCCTGTCTGGTGCAGAGATCAACAAGGCCTATGGTGTCATCACTACCATGTCTCGCCACCTTGGCCTGGATGAGGGCAAGGTTCTTGGCAGTCTGGCAAAGTACACTTCCAAGCAAGGGCTTTGGGATAGAGATGCAATATGGCAGTCGTGCCAACACATCTCATCAGCCACCTGGTGGAAGGGACTTTGTGGATCTGAGGCTCTTTCTCCTGTTGCCTCCATCATCCTCCAAATCCCACCAACATCAGCCGCCACAGAGTGCAATTGGTCCTTGTTTGGGAACACACACACCATGGTTTTCCCACCATAAGGGCTGCGTTTCGTCCCAGCATCGCCCCCATGACCATCAGAGAGGGGACTCACTGTCTTTGGGGGTATGGTCAAAGATGATCCATTATATTGACAAAATGGCAGAGTGACCGCTCTAACAATGGAAATACATATCCTTAAAAAAGGAAGGCAGGCGGGAGCAGGCGAAATCAGGTGGGACCAGTCTAACCAGATATGCGTGTGATCAACACGCACAACTCTGATATAAAGATGCGCGGTGTTCGCCTGATTTCTATATCGAAGGTATTTCAAATTCATCAACCTCCATAAATATGCATAGCCTGTCTTAAATTTAAATGATTTCAGCTAGACGTTTATTCCACTCTAGGAACATTAAAACATGACGTTAACCTCAGGACCATAAGGAGTTCAGTACACGTCCCGGCTTGGTCGCAGTATAACCTTATATTAAGGTATGTTGATGTCCATTAGGGAACGTTATAAAAAGGGTTTTATTTGATTCTGATAGCATGTTATCCATGGGACATTCAATGACCACATGGGTACGTCGCATGATGGTCCCAAGGGAACGTTTTCTGGGAGACCTTTGTCAATGATTAGCTTTTTTAGGACGTTCTCAGGACTTCAACTTTACTAGTCATTAGGACATTTCGTGATGGTCCTAAGGTGATGTCCCTGCGAACAACGAGTCACCTCAATAAAACTTTTATTATGGCAGCCATATTGGATTTGACGGCATAATGGAATTGAGGTATAAATCCATGGTGGCCCCAAAGGCAATCTGTGGCAGCCCCTGATTTGATCACATGAGTAGGGTCTAAATTAACAAAATCCAAGGAACCTTGGACCCCAAAAAATCTGAGCCCACTTGTTTTCCTTAGAGCAGATTACAATAGCCACATCAAAAAACGTGTAACTATGTATTCTTGTCAGACAGTCCCCTAAAGCACTGGATGAGAGCAAATTTCACTAATCAGCTACCAAAAAGTAAAGCTTACATTCATCATAAATATTCATAGTTGACATTTCTGCCTGTTGTATCATTGTGTTTACTGGTCTATATTTCATAGATGCATCAAGATAGTGTATGTAAGACAGACAAGTGCCTACTTGTATTCCACATTTTAGCAATATCAGTGCTTGCAATATTGGGTTACATGTTGGGCTTATGCGGCCCATCCCCCCTCCAGCCAGGCATTATTCTGCACTTTTTAAGTTTAAGGGGTGTGTCACAATGCCTATCAAATTAACCACTTTTGCAGTAAAATACAACAATCCATTTCATAAATGGGAGACATTCGGGATGTGGGATAGGGTTATCGTAAAAATGTGGGGGCCTTGCCACTAGCCTAGATCCAGAAGAAGGAAAGTCGATGCCAGACATCTGACGTTATGAAAATTGATAGTATGGAAAATGGAAGCCAATATTTAAATCTGGTTAAATTCCTGTTTTTACTGAGAGATTCTGAGCTTCACATTACAATTGTGCATTACAAAGCGTGATCATTAAAAGATTTCTGTACTATTTGTGTTCATTGTTGAATGATTGCTTCTCTCTATTGATAACAATAATGATTGTACCTTATCATGTTCAAGTCGCTGAACAATTAACACTGATTAAGCAGGAATTACAGGATGTGTTACATTCTCAGAGGAGAAATCTGACCCCTTGTGGCTGACTGGTGAAAGTCTGATGATGAACCTTGGAGGTGATGCACTATTGCAGAAGCCTCAAAACGGGTCCAGGAGAGCTAGCTACTGGGTGTGCAGGTATTTGTTCCAGCCCTTCAGTAACACACCATATTCTGCTAATCATGGCGTGTGAAAATTATGATTTTAATTATTTGAAACAGGTGTGATATTCATGTCTAGAATAAAAGCAGGCACATTCAGTAGATTCTCAGGACTGGAGTTGCATAACACTGCACTGTAAATATATGCATGTTCAACTGAGGGGTCTATAGCCTGGTCCTAGATCCTTTTGTGTGCTTGCCAACTCCATTGCTCATAGTCAAGCCAATATTTAATTTCAGAATTTGTTACAATTTGGTTACAGGGTTCATTTACAGGTAAGGAGTTTCCTTAAAGCCTATCCCAGGTCAAAGTGTACTAGGTAAGGGAGAGTGTTTACCAGCTCAAGCTTCTGCTTCTCTTTACTGTCAATGTGTTGGGAGAGATCTGGACGGTCGAAGTCTTGGTGCAGCCGCTCCTTGATCTCTAGCACCTCCTTTGAAAGGCCACAGAAACCATGAGTTATCTTGTGCACCAGCTCCCTGTAGTGTTTGAAGTCATAGTGGGGCCCCGTCCTCAAGTATGCTTCATGGCCTCTGGAGAGAAATAAACATCATCATGTTAGACCACCTCTAAGAAATTTCCCCCCAGGGATCAATAAAGTACCTACCTATCTATCTATCTACTTTAAGTGACCAGAAAGGCAGGAAGTGAATCTATGCATCAATTGAGAATAATGCAGGCCTACTTACTCGTAGAAAAACCTGTACGCTTCTACCCTTTCAGCTTAAACAGCGTAACAATCGATGGACCAATGCTTGAAAGTCTACGGGAATGGGAAGACAAAAAAAAAATAGACCTGTGAGTTGTGAACAACATTAGCAAAAAATTGCTATCTAGAGTAATAGTATATTTTATTAGCTAAATAACAGTAGCTTGTCTGATAGCTAACAGCAAACTATTTTGGGGAGCTGGTGTTACATTTTATTTAACTAGGCAAGTCAGTTAAGAACAAATTCTTATTTACAATGACGGCCTACCTACAGGGTCAGCCTCTGGATCAAATTAGGGTTAAGTGCCTTGCTCAAGGTCACATCGACAAGTTTTTCACCTTGTCGTTTCGAACCAGCGACCTTTCGCTTACTGACCCAAAGCTCTAACCGCTAGCCTACCTGCATGGTTACAACATGTTTTGGAGAACAACAACTTTTTAGCTATCTATGTTTACTACCTAACTAACTTTCTTAATTTATAAATCAAATCAACTAAATATATAGATAGTTAGTTTCACAACAACGTGCCTACTCGGAATTATAGCTAGCTTCTTGTCCGGCGGCAGGTATCCTAGCGGTTAGAGCGTTGGGCCAGTAACAGCTGGTTCGAATACCCGAGCCGACAAGGTGAGCAAGGCACTTAGCCCTTATTTTCTCCAGGGGAGCCGTACTACTATGGCTGACCCTGTAGGTAGGCCGTCATTGTACATATTAAATTGTCCTTAACAGATTTAAATAACAAATGAAACCTCAGTGGGTGTCGCTCAGTTAACCCACACGAGGCAAGCTAACGTTAGTCAGCTAACTAGCTTTCATATACAAACAGCATGTTGTTGCCCAAAGGAATGTATTTAAATACATATAAACCTACCATGGTAATGTTGTTGAAAATGTATTTTAACAGTTTGGTTATTAAGCGAGGTGTAAAACAGTAGCACGTATCGTTTTGGCGTTGTTCATCATGATTCAACTATGCTTCCTGTTTTGTGCAACCTTAAACTTTTGTCCGATGGTACAACTAGAACCCGAAAGGATGCTAGAAAATGTAGCATAAAAGTAACCTTAATAGTGGTCCATATTTATTGTAGATATAGATAAAGCTAAGTTCATAAATACATGTATCTATTTTATTTCAACAAAAAATGTAACACAGGTTAGGAACTCATCCATATCGTCACCTAGGATTTGTTTCAAGCCGGACATAAACGTTGTTGTACACGCGGTTCACTTCAAAGTAAAATGGCGTCAAGAAGACAGTCATCGGTTCCTAAAAGTCAGAAACTTACCCTGGGAGATTCCAAAAGGTAGCTGAACATGTTCTTCATCAATGTAGAAAGCTAATATAATTGTATATTTACACAATGTGAATCTAAATTGATGCAGTTTAACTGATGTTACTTTATGTGATGGTGTGATCAGCTGCTAGCTGTGTTGTTGACACGTTACATTAACATCTGTACAAACACGTGCTGTCATTATTCTGTGGATCTCACCATCAACTTGTATCAGCTGCCTTTACCCTTAGGCTACATGTGTACGTTTTATGTTGTTATTTTTAGTTCCAAAGCTGTGAGTGAAAACAGCAAGAGCAACAACAGTGGAACTGGAAACGCCAGCAAAGGCAACAGCAGTGCGAATGGAAATAAAACAAAATGTAGCTAAGTTCGAAAGAACAATTTTAAATGACACTTAACATTGTTTTACAATTATCAATGGTTTTAATGTTACAAATAACATGACCCTATTTTCAGCTGGTGGTACAATAGTGAAGTCTCGATATCTGCAACCTGTTGAAAAGGCACCTCTCGCCAAGGTAGTGTTATGAGTTCATGTCAATTGCTGATCTCTTCATTCAATTATTAGTTAGGTAGTTCTCTCAAAATTAACTAATTGCACCCCTGTACCTTTCCACAGAACAATTCGCTCACCAATGAGTCCACCCTTGTGCCACCAAGGCCTGCCTCGCCTAAACCGGGTAGTGTTAAACCACGGGTGTGCTCTCCCGCACGGCGTTCCATGGCTCCTCAGTCACTTCGCAATCCTACTCGTAAGTGCTTCTTATTTGGCTGTACTCTAACATGGCCAACCTGTTTATTTTTCAAATGTCTTTGGCCATGTGGAGTTGGTTTAGTGTAGAGAGCCCTGAGATTATATGTGTACTTACTACATAACACTTTTTATTCTCCAGCAATGATGTCCAGTGTCCTTGAGCCTTCACAATTAGGACGAAGTATTCTGCAATCCACAATCTTAGATGGTCACTGTCTTCGCCCAGACTTTGATGTCTCTGCCATTAAAGGTAAATGGTCCTCTTTTTCATATCATGTTGATAACATACCAACATTTGGGAATCAACCGTTAACATGCTATGTCTCACCTATATTACAGACAAGACAGTGTTACAAAACGCAGCAGTAGAACCTGAAAGGAACGATGAACACGAAAAGAGACTCCTAGAGATGCAGACGTTCTTGTTGGCCTACCTCACAGCCAAGGTAACTATTATATTTCTTAATCAGACATTTTTTGTTGGTATTTCACCTATTTTTTTTCCCCCTTTTAACTACTCTGATGGTTTGAAATCAGATGGAGAATAATAGCCAGAAATTGAAGGTGGAGGCGGAGGGGCGTATTATAGCTGTGATGGAAGAAGAGGAGCTGCTACGGAAAGAAGTCCATGAGAAGAAGCGCCAGTACCTCCTCCTGGAGAAGAACAAGCAGCTGGACGACCTGCTCGATTTACAGGTCAGAAGTAATGTCACATCCTAAACAAACTTTGATTTATGTAGGCAAGATATTATCCTGTGTGTTATCATTATGGGATGGTTGTTGATATGAATTATAAAAATATATAAATTGCTGGTTGTAACATGTAAAATAATCTGATCTATGATTTGATTTTGAATAATCAGAAATTGTATATTTTCAGATCACAGCACTAACTCCTGTGGCTGATGCCGCCAAGCAGTTCACACAGGAATACAAGTCTTTTGCCACCGCAGTTGACACCACACGACATGAGCTGCCAGTGAAGAACTTCTACATTGATGGGAACAGAATGACATTTCTGGGTTGGTATTATTCCGTTCAATTTGCCACATTACTGGAAAGTGAAGAGAACCTGGTGATACTGGTGTTAAAACCGGATGTACTGTTTACGCATAGGATTCCCCTGCTCCCCCTATGAATATGTTTGTATACTAAAACCGTGGTTCCTAACCATGCAGATAAAGCCACTGCTAGCCTGAAGAAGAGTGAGGAAGTGTTGATGCAGTGCACACAGGGAGCTCAGTATGGCAATGAGAAATCTGCTGAGTGCCTGAGAGGGATGAAAACTGCTGCACAGGACATCAGTGAGCAGCTCTCAGGGTAAAACCATGGATTACAGAGACCTAAGACATGTCATTTTTAGTTTATACGTCTTTTGAAACCATTATGAATTATCAGCTTGCTCTTTGACTGATGTAGTTGCATGCAGGCATAAGGGTAAGTGTTTTTAAGATTAATCACTTGAAGACACTTTATTATGTATTACAAAGATATGATGAACAATGAATGAATGTGTGGTGGGTTTGTTTTGGTGACCATAGGATTTACTTCTTCACAGGGGTTTTTCAGAGTTATTGGAGCTGTCATCATTGGTCAGTCGCCAGACGGTTCAGATTCAGCAGGCCTTGGAAGAGGAGCAGCTTGGATTGACAAGAGTTCAGGAACTCTATTGCCCCAAGCAGTGAAGCAGCATTGAGAACATTGTGTCGAATGTACATAGTTAAGCAATAAGGCCCGAGGGGGTGCGGTATATGGTCAATATTCCACGACTAAGGGCTGTTCTTATGGATACAGCCCTTAGCCGTGGTATATTACCCATATATCACAAACCCCTGAGGTGCCTTATTGCTATTATAAACTGGTTACCAACATAATTAGAGCAGAAAAAAATGGTTATGTCATACCTGTGGTCTGATACACCACGGCTGTCGGCCAATCAGCATTCAGGGCTCGAACCACTCGGTTTATAATTTTTGTTAAGATACAGTAGTTAAATTAATTGAATGACTTGAATTACTGACCATGGGAATTCTTTTGTGAAACTTTTTATTAAATTGTATACCTCAATATGTAATTCTTATTTTTAATGTGCCGTTCAAAGACCTTATTCTTCAAATGCATTTCTGTCACCTCCTAAGAGATACAATTTGTATCCATATGATTTTGCTGCAAGGATACATTGTACCACCGTTATGCCTCTATCACACTGATAAAGCGATTGCGTTTTGGTACACCAGATGTACATTCATTTCCAATGGAATTATGCGTTTGCCTTGCAGCATTGCGTTGCAGAGCATTTTGTGTGGGGTGCATATGTTGGATTTATCAAACGTATGCATAAAATTGTACAGTAGTAGCAGAAGGTGAATGTTGAACGTTTTGTTGCGCTCATATCCAGATGATTTTGCCTAGTATTTTGCGCAATAAAGGTATAGGTGTGATTTTGTGTCATTACGCCTCTGAGACCAACAAACAATGTTTTACTTAATGTGTGTGCAACTAAAGTTTAAACATTCACCTTTTGCTACTATTTGTGTAAAGTCTAAGCATACAATGTGATGCATACGTTTATACACCCCACAGAACGCACTGCCTCTGCAACACAATGCTGTAAGGCAAATGCAGTGTTACATTGGAAATTAATGTACTTCTGGTGTACCAAAACGCAATGACGCTGTCGTTCTGATCATTTTACTTGCTGCGTTCATATGCTAGTCGGAACTAGGAAACTGACTGATTCGTTAAACGCGGCACGATTATAACTACGGTTAGCAAGTTCCGACTTGTACGTGAACGCGGCAGATGTGACGTACACGTAGACGCTATAGTTGATACACTTGAAATGCGTTTTTGTTGATTGGTTCATTCTGGCAAGTGAAGTGGCAGCTGTCACAGTTGACCATTGAACATTAAGAGAGCGTCCCGTCCTATAGTTCCGTCGCATGCGAGTTTTTGTTAGATTTTACAAAAATATAAGTGTTTATCCACGTTAAGTTACATTTTATGTTATAAATTATCTCTAGCATTGTGGAAAATGCATTAGAAAACAATATTGCCCAGTATTGTTAGCTATGTAGAATCAAGTCGCGGTACAGTAGGCTAACACTGGCTACCAAGCAAGCACACAGCTTACTATACATTTTGAGTGCTCAGTCGACTGTCATTTTCTTCTACTATAACTGCATCTTTTGAATGGCAGCCTTACATGTAAAGCTGCTAGAAGGATTAAATAATGTTTTCATTTTGTATGAAAACGCTAGTGTTGCGTTCATTATGCTTATTCAATGTTATGCACTAGTCACAATTTTCTCTGTGACAGTATTTTGTGGCTTGATCAAAAATATCCCTTTAGTCCCTTGAATAATTCCCACTCTAGAAGGAGAGGACAGCCTGTGGAAAGGGAGCTGAGGCAAAACCACAACCAGAGCCAATGGCGAGAAGTGCAAGATGAGTGTACAGAAGGAGGAGAGGAGGCAGGAGTCAGTCCCCAGGGGCACCTGCCTGTCCATGTGCCCAGTCCGCAAGTTGCAGGACAGGGAGGTCTAGAACCTACTGCACCGCTTCGAGGTGCTGGCCGGCACCAAGCGAGACAGTCGGCCCACGGCTGACCCCTCACGCGTGGTAAAGAAATAAGCTAGACCTGCAGCAGGGAAGGACTTCACTCGACCTAGTGACCTGCAGCCACCGGCTGTGCTGCTGAAGACCGTCTGCTTCCTCATCGATGACATCGCTACCTCCCCCGCTCTCCAGCCATGGACTGATGTTAGCCATCACCACTGTGTTCCTTTTCTGTGTTATCTTGTGACATCTCATGCAACATTTCATCAATACATTTGTTATTTTTTTGTGTATTTCTAGGTGTATGACTTTGTCTTTGCCCGGATGTGCAGTGTGAGACAGGATATTATCATCCAGAGGATGTCTGGTCCTAACTGTGGCCGTGCTGGAGCGGATGGTCTGATTCCTGATCTACGCCTCCTACAGGCTGAAGAAATAGGAAGAATATATTAAGTAATAAGCATACTATATACAGGGTCAGTCCCAATACCTTACTTACAAAGTGCAGGGATACTGGAGTGATGGAGGTAGATACTGTATGTATAGGGGTAAGATGACTAGGCATCAGGATATAAGATGAACAGAGTAGCAGCAGCTTGTATGTGAGTGAGTGGGTGTGCGTGTGTATAGTAAGTATAAATGTATGTGCATGTTATGTGTGAGTGAGCAGATGATGGAGTGAGCGTGTAAGTGTGTAGGGCCCTGTGAGTGTGCATAGAGACTAAAATAAGGTCAATGAGGATGCAATGTTAACTCAGATAGCCTGTGTAGTTATTTTGTTAACTATTTATCAGTGTTGTTGCTTGGGGCTAGATGCTGTTCAAGAGCCTGTTGGTGCCAGACTTGATGCAGAAGCAGAGAGAATAGTCTATGGCTTGGGTGGTTGGAGTCTTTAATGATTGTCTGGGCCTGATATAGATGTCAGGGAGCTAGGCCCAAGTGATGTACTAGGCTATCCACACCACCCTCTGTAGCGCCATGCGATCGAGGGCAGTGATATTGCCAATCAAATCAAATTGTATTGGTGACATACACGTGTTTAGCAGATGTTCTTGCGGGTGTAGCGAAATGCTTGTGCTTCTAGCTCCGACGGTGCAGTAATATCTAACAATTAATATCTAACAGTTTCACAACATATATCCAAATACACATAAATCTAAGTAAGGAATGGATTAAGAATATATACAGATATGTCTAAATGCTCTCAATGGTACACATTTGAGTATGTTGCCTCGGACGTCAGGCTTCTCACAGGATGCACATGCGAGGCTAGAGTGGGTGTGACAGGCTGATTCCCTTCAAACAGGTGAGTATAATCGCTGTTTCTCATTAATCCTTGTTAATTGTATGAAGCGTTTATCGACTGTATGGAAGTATGCAAGTGCTCATTAAGGGGAGATTATTGTACCAATTTCTATTGCAGTTGTCAGTGCTGACAATTTGCCACTTGAGGGGGCCAAAGGTTTATCTGCACAGTGTTAGCACTACAAGCATTGAAACTCAGATTATAAATATGACAGAGGTTAATTTGAACTACCCTGATATTTTTTCTAACACTTCATTATTACACATCCCCAAGTTAAGAGGTTTTTCGTGCATTATTGCATGCAGGCAAATTTATAGTTAGCTATATTGTTATTTTAGATTAATCAAAGACCATGCCTGGGTTAATTAGGCTGCTAAATAAACTGAACACTGATTCATACAAAACAACTGCCCAGAGATCTTACTCCAGACTAGACACTTACATGATGGAAAGGAGTTTAGATGTACTTTATTGATGTTATGGCCACCGAGGCCAGGGTGTTGAGTGACTTGTCTGAACTGTTGAGTCTGCATGAACTAGGCTACTAGGAGCTGTTCTGACTCGCACCAGCAGAAACAAAAGCTTTGAAAAGCAGGAACAAAAGCTTTGAAACTTCAAAGAGGCGAGGAGGCAAAATTGGAGACGAAAAGGACAACAGTAGGCCAATAAATTGATAAACACTATCTAACATCTCTTTTCTATCGTGCGACATTTCAGGGGGTGGGAGGACACTAATAATTTGTAATGCTGAAATATGAGAGAACGGAATTGAGGCGGATGAATAAATCACGCAAAAAGAGCACTGACTATGTGCGTTGAGGTCTGAAGAAAAAAGCAAATTTCCCCAAAACGGGATTTCTCGAAGTGGGATGATAACTAGATCCTCGCTTGACGATTCGAGGCACACATCAGAGTTCCTCAATGGATAGGCTATGTAAGAATGATAGGCTGTTCGAAGCTACTGTACATTTGAAGATTTGAGAGAAAGCTAAGTATGAACTCTTGAGAGCGACTCAGTTAACCCACGCCATGGGAAACTGAATGTAGGCTACTATTGAAAATGTGGAGGTCCTACTGGACAGCGTTGAGTCTGTCGTGGACTTTATTCATCTGCAGAAGTTATGCACAAGAAAGACAGTAAGTGGTTGACCTATTTTTATTGTAAATTAACATGTTTAAATGTTTACTGTAATAAGAAAAACCACCATGCTTCACCTCTGTTCACCCCAAGGTTATCAGATCAATCACTGCCTTGTGTATTGCACAATTTGTTACTTTTACAAATACCATTGTTTTGTATTTGTATCGTTTTGTTCATTTAACGAGAAGCTGCATTTTGCATTTAGGAATTAATACTGGATTGTTGGAATGACATGCATTTATAAAGGGTGTCTGTTCATTATGCCATGAATATGAAACAATGTATTAAACTTACTTTACACGTTCAGTTGCGGTTGGATTGATGGTGCTGTCCACGCGTTTTCACATGGAGTATGGGACCATAATATCTTAAAAACAATTTCGGTAATCAACTTCTATTACAACGCTTTATTAATGATGCTCTGCAAAGTATGTCCAATAAGCAGACGACATTTGGCTTAACATTATTGGTTTGGGGTAGGCTAATTTGTGTTAATTTGCAGCAAATATCAACCTTCATAAAATGTGGTGTTTTTCTATTTAGTTTTCACCTACCCTATTTGCACAATAACTAGATTTTAAACAGTTACACAAAAAGTAGTTTATATAATAGGTCCCCCATGAGTGTTTTAGAGCTCATTTACAAAATGATCGTCAGATTTGCAACTTTTATGTTTACGCTAGCCTTGGATGTGTTTTCACTAGTTACCGAAGCCACAAGTCAAAGTTGTCTATATCCTAAAAATTCATGAAAACAAACACTTTCTTTTTTTTAAGGTTAGGGATTATACATAATGTTGGCAGTGCTAGACTTGGACTGAAATAGGTTTTCTGTGCGGTAATGTTTATATTTATGTGACAATACTTTTAAGCTAATATTCTATAAGAGGAACAGGAGCTCAAGCAGTTGAACATTTAAGGTGCCGGTACTCCGCTCCGGTGAGCTCCTGCCCAAGTAGAGCACTGGAATTTAGGGTTAAGTTTAGGTTTAAAATTAGATTTGAAAAATATAAATAGCAGAAATAGTTTTAGGCATAATTATGACTTTGTGGATATGGTAACTAGTGACAATCCTTGGATGTGGTGCGGCCAGACTCATTCCGGCTTCATGTGAGTGCAGCTATTAGCATACCGTAAATACCATAGTATATAGACAAACAAAATAAGGATAGACGTTGTCATCTTTAAACCACATTGCACATAGTGTTGCACACTTGATTAATGATTCACAAATATGTGGGTATTTTAAGCCTCCGGCTAACAGAGCAAAAATGCTTTTGTACTGGTATTAAAAAATATAGGTTGTTTATGAATTCGAAGGACCAATAAAAGGGATAAAAAACGTAGGCCGGTAGCAACCACCACAGGGTGTCCGTTCAGAACATGAGGAAGTAGTAGTTCAAGTTCAATATTTGAATGAAGATCCACACATACAACACCACTTTCTCTGATACTAATTGTGGTTCTGTAAAGAAAAGAGAACTGAGGCTAAAGCACAGTATGGGAAAAATATTCCTATTTGCATGTCAACAAACTAAACAGGCTATGTGGACCCAAATACATGCTGTAGAAATATCTACAAATTATAAAACATAATAAGCATGAGCGATCTACAACCGAAAATAGCCTAGCACTACAGACAAATGCAAACAAATGCTAATCGCTAATAATCAAGATAACTAGTAATGCATTCCGGATGACAATGCTAATACTAACCCTAGCGGAAGTACGCGGGCTAGCTAGCTAGCAAGATTAACATAAATTATACATATTTCCAACAGACGCTATTTAACTCCAAACAAAAAGACAGCAGGATTGTGGCACTTATATTTAGCTGCACACACAATAAAACATCAGAAAGAAAAGCATTTTTTTTCTAAAGAGGTAGAATAAGCAGGAGAGAAAAACCTGGGTTGCATTCCAAACACTTAAAAGACACACCCTCTCCCCTCAGCCTTGAAATTAAGTGGACACTTCTGATGATGTTTCATGACTTCTGATGAGTTGACACTTGCAGGGCAAGGGGTGAGGGGAGGGAAGAACGAATGAATTTTAAATGGACCGCTCTTGCCCGGAAATGTGTCACTTGTTCGTCCCACAGTTGTGTTTTCGGTACAACCAAGCTGAAAACGTAACTCAGCAAATACCCTCTCTGGGCCCTGGTGCCTCAGCTGCTCACCATATTTCTTGATCAGCAACCTGGTGAGCGGATGACCTGGGTCCAGAAACACTGGGTGAAGAACTTCAGGTCCCAGCTGGTCACCCCTCAGTTGGCAACCTCCAACACGAATCAGTCTGGTGTCATTGTCATACTCCAGGGCCAACATCACCAGACGGCTGCTCGGAGGGACTGGCGTGCCTGCCTCTAGTAGGGAGAGGTCTTCTTGGAAGCTCTCAGACTGAGCATGTCTGAGTACTTTGAATTCTGCTTGATTGAAATCGTCGGTTGAAGGGCTGTCGGCACTACTGGCCGCCCCGTGTAGCAACTGTGCTGTTGCTTCCACCAGCTCCTGGAAAGTGTTGAACTGGGCAACATCAGGGAGTGATGACTTGGTGTCCGCTGACAGGAGTCCACAGAAGGTAGGCTTCCGCAGTTCCTCTGCTTCGTCAGGAAGTACTTGGTCTGGTCTTCTTGGCCAGGATGACTGGGCCTGCCACAGGAATGGAGGACCTTGACTCCAACAGTTGTGTTCTGAAAGCTGAGACAGCGTTTTGCCGTGTGTGATATCGTCAGCCGGATTTCTCTCTGTGTCCATGTAATGCCAGGCTTGGGGGTCTGTGAGCTCCTGTATTTCTGTGACTCTTGTGCCTACAAATACTTTGTACCTGCAGGAGTTTGACTGGAGCCAGGTTAAGACTATTGTAGAATCCGACCAGTACGTGACCTCATGGATTTTCAGAGTTATTTTCTGATGACCACGGCCAGCTGGGCAATGGTGAGTGCAGCGCAGAGCTCGAGTCTTGCCATCGACTGTTGTCATTTCGGGGCCACTCTTGATCTTGCTGCAAAGAATGCCACTTGGATCTGTCCATTGGTGTCTTCAGTACGGATGTCCGCAACGGTATCGTACGCACATTTTGAGGCATCACTGAAGACGTGAACACTTATTGTGCTGGTTGGGACATCCATGTCAAGGCTGACGTAACACCTTGGCAGTGTGACCTGAGACAGCTGTGGAAGTTCGTTCTCCCAAATAAGCCACACTTGGAGATCTTCAGGTAGGTCTGGGTCATCGCACCCTTTTTCTTATCCCAGAGCCACTGGACCACAACCTTGGCAAGGATCCGATATATGTTACGCAGGGTGGGTTCAACTTTTTACATGTGACTGTGTTTGTAGCCAAGAGTGTCAGACAGTCATTGCCCTTGTAATCCAAGGATGCGCTCTTGGGGTTCCATGCCATTGGTTAAACCACAGCTTTCTGACATGGACTCTTGAGGTAGGTGTTGAATGACTGTTGGAAGGCTGCCGACTGCTGTAGATTGAATCCTCCCTCAGCAAGAAGGTGTTTCAGCTTGTCCACAAGTTTCTTTGCTTCATCCACAGAGGGTAGGCTTTGTAGACCTTTGTCTACATAGAAACTGCGTTCTACAGAGAAGCGCACATCATCTTTGGGCTCACTGTGGTCGGACACATGCTTCTGAAGGGCAAACGTTGCGCAGCAGGGGCTACATGTCATCCCAAAGGGAAGAACCTGCCACTCATAGACATCAGGGTAATCATCACGGTTTAGGTCTCGCCACAGAAACCGGAGAAGAGGCTGGTCTTCGGGTGGCATGCGGACTTGATGGAACATCCCCTTTATGTAACTGCTGATGGCCACAGAGTGTTCCCGGAAAATAACTCCAAGCAGAGTAGCTTCAAAAGTAGGTCCGGGAAAGAGTTGTTTGTTCAAGCTCTTGCCCCTGTAGTTGAAGGAACAGTTGAAGACGACTCTGTTTTTCCAATTGTGATAGACCATATGATGGGGAATGTACCAACCTTGGTACTCTAAGACTGCTACTGGGGATACCTTCTTAACGTGGCCGGATTCCACCAACTTGAACCTCTGCGCTGTACTCTGCTGATTTCTCTGGATCCTTGGACAGATGCTTCTCTGTCCCTCGCAGATGAGCCAGTACTGCCTCCTTCGGAGCATCCAAGGAAGGAAGGTCCTTCCACAAAAGGGGAGTGGCGTACCTTTGAACCCAGTCCACTTCGACCCTGACTGTCTTCTCCTCCAGTAGATGGATGGCTTCTACATCTTGTCTGGACCATGTGACGAGCATTTCACTCCTGTACAGTAGGGTATCCAACTTCCAGAGCATCTCTACATGGCTGAAGAGCTCTGCAGATGGAGAGACGAGGGATGGATGAAGGCACTGTTGTGGAGCAAGACTTTGCTGCAGGAACTTTGAAGGGCCTTGAAGGGTCCATCCGAGCTGAGTTTTGATGGTGGCAGATCCACCAGGGGGACCCAAACGCACTGGCTCTGTCAGGGTTATAAGGTGGGGATAGTCTGATCTGATGAGCAGTAGCGGCTTCACCTGATCCAGTGGTTGAAGGGGAAGGCCTTTGATGTCAAAGGACCTGTTCGGTTGAGTAAAAGGGGCCACAGAGAATGACACAGAAGCTCCATGGATGACTTGGATATCTTGACGCACCATATGAAGTGCCAAGTCGTCAGGATTGCCTTGGAGGTACACTGAGCTGCTTGGTGTTCACGTCCACACTTCATCTTTAATTTGTTTTGATCCAGGATTCTTTCTGTTCTTTGGAAAGGAGCTGCAAGTTGGTGCATTGATTCATGTAATGCTGCGTGGTGTTGCAGAATGGACAATACTTATTTAGCTTCTCCCGTGACCTTTCCTCCGGTTCTGTGCAGAGACTTCGGCTTTGTCCTTTCTCTGCTCACGTCCGTGGAGGATGGTGGTGGTCGAAAGGATTTGTCTTTACGCAGATCTCGGCGTGCCTGCTTTGGTTTCTACTGAACTGCGTGCCATCTACTTGCATTCTCACCTCGTACTCGAGCCACTCTGCCAGTTGAAGGAGGGTTGGAATGGGTGTCTTGATGGGGTTCACACATCTCTTGATGCTGACTCTTAGGTTGTGTGGTAACTTAGCTAAGAGGTGGGAGATGTGTGAGCCACACCTCAGTTCTGTCTGTCCATTACTCCCTAGCTGATCTAACATGCCAACCAAGGCATGCACCCTCAGAGCGAATCTTCGGAATGCCTTGGTGTCACCACTCTTGATGTTGGGGCCATCCATTAACCCTGCGCTGTGTTGGAGGGCAAGCTGGTGGTTCTCTTAGGGACTCCATGGTGTCACTGTATGGGTACCTGCTGTTGCTGTAGGAGTCGGCAATTAGCAAAGCCTCTTCAAACTTCAGGTGGTCCACCAATATCTGAAACTTGAAGCACTCTGTTGCATCTACAGGCAGCACATTGTCGAGGGCCACCTTCAGACTCAAACTCTTGTTGGGTCTTCATTGATGAAGTTGGGGATGGTAGGAGTTGGTCCACGGTAGGCGCGCTCCCGGCTGGGTGGTGAAGGTGTGCAGTAGCGGACAGGTGAGTGCCGACAGCAATCAGGTGAGTAGTCGCGGCAGCGACAGTCAAGTGCGGGCTGACGACGGCAATCAGGTGTAGGCTGACCGCAACGGTTAGGTGAGGGCTGACGTTGGCAATCATGTGAAATCAGCCCTCTAGGTGGCGTTGTAGGTCTACGAATCCTGCAATGAGAAGCCGACCTGTTTCGCTGGTGCGATGGCTCGTGACGGCGAGGGGTTGACTGAGTAGATGATGACGCTGAGGATGACTGGTCTGTGAAGGAGAGCCCTATGATCCCAAGGTTTTCAATGAGCTGCTCTATCTTTTCATGCTGCCTTTGTTATTGCAGATTATTATCTCAGGTTGTCACCAGCTGTGTACGCTCAGGCTGACTTTGATGACGACAGTCTCTAGTCGAGGTACGCCTGCTATGGGGGGCTGGTAAGTTGGCAACCGATGAAGACGAGGCTCCATCCTCACTGTTGCGTGTCAGCCTGGGTAGTGATTTGAACTGTTGGGGACCCATTGAAGCGGATGAATTTAGCTCTGATAGCTCCAGTATCTCCCATGTCAACTTCTCAGTTTCCTCTCCCATCAGCTTCAGGCATGTTAGGACTGTTCTGAAAGAAGAACAGGTTTCTCTCTCATCTTGTGCAGGAGGGTAGCTGCTTCTGGTCTTGTTGTGAGAGTAATTAATTCCACTCACAGCGCCCTCTCCTCTTGGTCCCTCATTGGAGTGGTGTGTTTTTGTGTGTGGTGTCTGCCTTAACTCAAACTCGACCAGACGATGTGGGGGGCAAGTCTGATGGCAGGGACGAACCACAACTTCTCTGGAGACTGGCATTCTTGGACTCTGGCAGTTACTACAGCCGGCTCATAAGGATCATGAAAAATATGTGTTGGTTATGAATTCAAAGGACACATACAACACCACTCTCTCTGATACTAATTGTGGTTCTGTAAAGAAAAGAGAACTGAGGCTAAAGCACAGTAGGGGAACAATATTCCTATTTGCATGTCAACAACTAAACAGGCTATGTGGACCCAAATACATGCTGTAGAAATATCTACACATTATAAAACATAGTAAGTATGAGCGATCTACAACCGAAAATAGCCTAGCACCACAGACAAATGCTAATAAGCATGCTAAATAGTAATGCATTCCAGATGACAATGCTAATGCTAACGCTAACGGGAGTATGCAAGCTAGCTAGCAAGTTTAACACAAATGGTACATATTTACAACAGACACTATTTAGCTCCAAACAACAAGACATCAGGATTGTGGCACTTACATTTAGCTGCACGCACAATAAAACATCAGAAAGAAAAGCATTTTTTTATATGATAAATCCAGTGAATAAAGGCTGCTGATTGGCTAATAAAATGATGATGATTGTCGTGACCTTATTTCAATAAGAAAACCGAAGGAAATTCGGGGTCTTGGAAAGGAGATGAGCTGGCCGTTTTTACAGGTATTAAGGTATTTATTTCAGGGACATGGTGTTGGCAATGATGTATGTAAACCCTGGATTACTGATGCAAAACAAGAAATTAAGAAATGTCAGAACCAATCCAATTAACAACCCAAATACTGTAACAGTAATCCAAATGTAATCTATACATACAGTTCATTTGGAAAGTATTCAGACCCCTTGACGTTTTCCACATTTTGTTACGTTACAGCCTTATTCTAAAATGTATTAAATATTTTTTTCCCTCATCAATCTACACACAATACCCCATAATGACAAAGCGAAAACAGGTTTGGAGAAATGTTTGTACATTTATTAAAAATAAAAAACAGAAATACCTTATTTAGATAAGTATTCAGACCTTTTGCTATGACACTCGAATTTCAATTAAATGTTTTTAGGACGAAATTACATGTATTTTTGTTGTTGCAGTGGGGACAATAACATTAGTCATTTCAAAAAATTATACTTTAAGGTAAATGTTTTAATGTTTATGTGTAGCTAACATAATATAATTGAAGATTGCATTAAGGTGTCTGTAATAAACGTGGCAAAAACAAATGTAGACATTAAGAAATTCATTGTTTTGCTTACAATATATTTTTTACAACTGTGCGGGAGTGCCGAGATGGAGCCACGGTGGCTTCAAAACAGCGCCCCCTGCCAGTCATCTAGAGCATATTTAAATCATTGGGTGTGGGAGAGCAATTGCCTTTACACACTACATCTGGAGGTACTGTATTGTGGGAGACACCTCTTAAAGAGAGATTTGAATTTAGATCAGTCTCTTTACACTATACAAGTATCTCCTGGACCTAGTTTGTGCCATCAAAGTAATGTAGTGTAAATTTAACCAGAACACATTTTTATTTACAATGACAGGGTCAGCCATAGTAGTAAATTAGGGTCAAGCTCAGGTCAGCTCAGGTATTCGAACCAGCAACCTTTGGGTTACTGGTCCAACGCTCTAACCGCTAGGCTATCTGCCACCCTACAAAAAAAGAGAGTAAAGAGGCCCTAAGGATGGTATCTGTCAGGCTGCTGTCAACAGTATGCCAGAGCCTAACTGTGGAGAATTCTGCTGTGTTAATAATTTCAAAGGGTTACAAGCTGTGCTGCCAAATGCTCCAGAGGGGAGCCCAGCCCAGCCCACCACACCATAGAGATTGCTATGGGACTAATAACCAGCTTTCCTAACAAAAGAACATCAGTCCTCAAGCACTTGTGACTGAGCTCTGAGGAGTCAGGCAGAAACCACTGTGACGTTCAATGCATCTGCCCGTGTGATTAAAATAATCATGGTCCTCAGCACCTGACGCAGGCTTATCAAAGAGCTGGTTGAACTTGCAGCAGATCAAACACTGAGAGTCAATTTCCTCCTATTATCTTTCTATTCCCAAAGCCCCATTTTCCAAGGGATTTTCTCATGACTCTCTGGGACTTAGATTGCCTCTGGCCCCCAAGCGCTGTAATGCTAACCACCTGATCTGATACTAAGACATGCAATTGGGGAGGTGGATTCAATGCTCATTCGAATTTGGTTGATCTCAAGGAAAGTTTAAGATGGGACCTCCCAGGTCTGGGAAAAAAACAACGAATGGCACAGATAACGTTTTGATAATGTAATCCCATTTTTGTTCAGTTTAACTCATGAAATGAGAATGTAATAACGCTGTAGTAATAGTCATGTAATAGTTAAAGTACCATATGGAACCTTAGTATGCCTCCAAACTAAGGTCAGTTGACTTCTGGAACTCTTTAAAACTATGCCAGTGTTGTTATGGTGTTATGGTGGTCCTTTGCCAACCAGTGGTAAAAGTTTAATTGGACTTTCAGAATGTTTATGCGCTTCTGCAGAAGATCTTTGGCCTGCGACCCTTCTGACAGCCGTCTTCCCTCAACTAAATGCCAGAGTGACTGTTTTTAATCTTGGTCATTATGTTTAAAAAACAACTACTATTAGGTTACCACTTCTGATAAGTTATCAGAAGTGGTGCCAGACCACCCAATGAGAACACTACAGCAGAGCTCTTTCGGCTGACAGGTACTGTGTCCCTGCTATCCTCGCAATTATACCTGATCTCACTTTGCAAATCCCTTGAGGGTACTTTGTGTGTGTGTATATAAATACTGCCTTGAGTAACATCATAAACACCCATATTTGGAGGGCAGGATGAGGGTGAGGCCGCTGGTGTATTGAAATTGGGTGCTGCTGCTTCCTGGAAGCATACTGGGATAAAAATTATCTATCGATCAGAACAGGAAAAAAACGGTAAACACCAAAGTTGTGAACCCCTGGCTGAAAGTTTCCATGGCGCACTGTCTGTTGACCAACACGACTCTCTTTCCTGGACACTAGGGGTTACCTAATCGCTGCTCCCTCAGTGTTCCGTGCTGGTGTGGAGGAGGCCTTGAGTGTTACCATCTTCAACGCTGTGGAGGAGACGCGCGTCCAGGTCCAGCTCTCTGTGAAGGGTGAGACAGTGGCACACAGCCATGGCACTGTGCTAGGTAAGGACCCCCCACACACACACATGCACATGCACCACCATTTCTTACACAAACTGAGAGTGCACACACACTTACAGGGAATACAGCGTGAGACTGATTGACCTGCAGGTGGAGTGTATACTCCTGACCTCACAGGGCCCTTAACGGATGTCGCTTTTGATAGGGTGTTTATTGTTAAGCCTGGCTTGTCTAACCAGGCTATTGTGTATCTATGTGGGATTTGTTTGACAGCTGTACTAATAGATGGGACTTCAGCGCTTCATTGAAAGAGCATGCAACTGTATCTCCTTCAGAGAGTGCATCACTCCAGTTCCCCGGGTTTTCCTTTACTCTGGAAATTGATTGAAATCCTTGATTGGGTTGTCACAAGTTACGACAGCCAATCTGTGGCTGTGGTAACTAGTGACGACCCCTTGATTGGCTAGAGATTCCACAGAACTGGTTATTGTGATGTATCTAAGGTTTAACCAGACCGTATATAACTAAGGTTCTTGATTACTGTAAAATGCAAGGACGGAAACCAGTATACACTGTGGCACTCAAGGACCGGAGATGACACAAGTTAATGTTCCTTGAATCAAACCACACAATCACAAGAACGCAAATCATTTTGATCAGAATATTTTGCTTTGTTTTGTGTGATTTTATTCATTTTTTTCCCATTTCAGACAAAGGCACAATCAAATTAAAGGTGAGAGCAACGTCATTGTGTTTAATGGCATTTCTATCTTTTTTGTCTTTGTTGTGTAGTGTTATGAATAAAAACATAATTGTTGTTTCCAGAGTGTAAAATGGTTGTGGTTCCAGCTGCACAGTAGAGAGATCCCAGTCAGTTTGTCCATATTCCACAAATGACATGCAAAACAACAATAATATAATTTGTATGTGAACATCTGCCTTTTTGCACATTCATTTGGAATAAGGTAACAACCTTAATATAATATGCAACAGCTGTTGACATGCATGTAAGGGTCTGCAGCCCCCAAAGGCTGGAATGGATCAATCCAACATTCACAACTTGATTCCTCCCCTCCCTCTAACCCCCACCCCTGTCTTTATCAAATATAGTCTTATATTGTCCACTCTAGTCGCAATGCACTTCAGCATCTGGTTTGCCACTGTGGTGTTGTGTTAGGTACCGCATCCTGAAGATATATGTATCCTTCCTGGTTTCAGGTCCCTCCTGGTCTGAGAGGTCAGGCCCATTTAAAGGTGTGGGGTAATCGCCACATCACTGAGGGGGGATATATCTTCCACAACTACACCACTGTCACTGTGGACAGCAAGGGCACAGCCGTCTTCATCCAGACGGATAAGCCAGTCTACAAGCCCAAACACAAAGGTCTCAGCCTTCCAGGCCCTTCAATAGCATCCATTGGCCTACTCATTAACCTCTACAGTAGATAGATGTATTAATAGGGCATTGATTTGTAAGAAGCCAGTCTTAATAGCAGCCCAGGAGAAAAACTAAAGACATGTCATGGATTGTTAACTGCACTCTACATTAGAAATGCATTGAAATGGGTAATAATCTGTGCCTCTCTCAATCCAGTGCTCATCAACGTGTACTCTGTCACTCCGGATCTGAGGCCGGCCAATGACAAGGTAATGCACCCAGTCTCGCACATCAAAGGCACGACATCACACCCACTTAAAAGAAATTAATTGGATATGAAATATGAGAATCAGGTGTGTTGACCTAATGTGTGTCAGTGGGCCTTGATTCCAAGCAGCTGGCATCCTCTCCTTTGATGTGTAACGGCTTCAAATGAAGGGTGGCATCAAGCTAGTTTTTACACATCTATTTTTCCAACATCCCGTCAGGGTAGTGAAGTGGGGGAAACCTGGCCTGAGCCTGAATGCACACTGAATGTACAGTAACCTATTTACCTGCACAAACCTTGTCATTTCTGCTAGAATGTTTGGAAATGGCTCCAAATATATAGTTGCCGCTGTGTAGACAGTGTGTTTATTGATGGCTGGAGCTATAAAGGTCTGCTGCTGGCAAAGGCTAACGCTCTCACTCACAGATGGATGATTGTTGGAGAGGGGGGAGGAGGCAGAGATATTTTGCCATGTGGCTGTGCAGTTTGCAGTTTGTCTAATGTGTGTGCTGTCCTTGTCTCATTTTTGGACTCTTCTTCTTCTTCTTCCCCTGGTTGCAGATTGAGGCCTACGTTGAGGTAAGTGGAGGGAGAGGGACCACCCGGGCCTAGAGGGAGGGCCACGGGACATTGGGGGTTTAGTGTCCCAACCCCAGGCAGGAGATTACAGGGAAGGGAAGGGCTCACTTTGATAACAGGCCTGGCTTTTGAGCTCCAGCCTGGCCCCTACAGCAGGCCCAGCTAATGCTGCACATGAAAGGAACAGCTCTCGCTGCCTCCGCTGCTCTCTCCTGCTGTTACTAACTCCTCAATCCCTCTCTCTCTCTGTCTGTCACTTCCTCTCTCCTCCCCTCTCTCTTCTCCCTCTCTCTCTGTCCCTCTCACATCCTCTTGTGCTCTGTCCGCGGTATCTTTGCAGGGCAAATATGCTGCTTGGTGTTAAGATGCCAGAGGAAGTTGTGGTAACGAGCTCAGCTCAGTGACTAAGAAACTGTGTAGCTGTTTGTGTTATTCTGTCACCTGCAGCCTGCAGTCCCGTGGCCCTCTTGGTCAGGGAAGTGTCTGTGGGAGTGGCTGTAATTAACTGATTGACAGCCATTAGTGTCCCCTTGAGTCAGAGCCAGGTCAGTGTATGTAAGAAATAGCTTACTGTAGGATTTGGAGTCAAGACATCACGCAGGGGTTACCCCCAATATATTTATTTGCACCACCTTTACATAACTTCACTCATGAGTACTTATGCAAGTTCATAGCTTTCATGTAGGGAGAAACAGAGTGATGCATGTTTTGATGGAAGTAGAATCTCTTGATCAACTGTGTATTCATACTCTGGATTGCAGGACCCAAGAGGATCTCGGATGGTCCAGTGGAAAGGGCTTAAACCCCTCTGCTGTGGTGAGAAACTCCCTATGTTATAATTATAATCATCTACTGTGTAATGACTGCTGTAGCTCATGTGGCGTTGATTGTTTTTTGACCCCTGCTTCTCTCCTCAGGGGTCGTCAACATGAGTTTCCCTCTCTCAGACCAGCCCGTGTTTGGAGAGTGGTTCATCTTTGTAGAGATGCAGGGGCACACCTACAACAAGTCCTTTGAAGTGCAGAAGTATGGTGAGTTGCTACCTGAAAGTGACCATTTATCAAATCAAACAAGATTTTATTTGTCGCATGTGCCGAATACAACAGGTGTAGACTTTACCGTGAAATGCTTACTTATGAGCTCTTTCCTAACAATGCAGATTTAAATCGTAAATAACAACAACAAAAAAAGGAAATAGTAACACAATAAAATAACAATAGCGAGCCTATATACAAGGAGTACTGGTACTGAGTCAATGTGCAGGGGTACAAGGTAGTTGAGGTCATTGAGATAATATGTGACCGACCAGCTCGATTTGGTCTTATGTAGCAAAATTTGAAATTGTGTTTTTTACATTGGATAAAAAGCGTTGGTGACTGCAACTGTGCTGCTGGCAATAATTTTATTATGATTTTTTGCCAACGTTTACTGACACAGGCCATATTCAACAGGTGTTGAGTGTTTGTAAATTTTTTCAGATATGAGAGCGAATTTACTATCATAAACATTCTATTGAAATAGTTACTTGCATAGTGGAGTCTTTTGTTTAGACATGTAGCTAGCTAGCTAAACAATGAACCCTAATGCCAACTCATAACGTTACTACCCTGCATGAATCTGCAGGTAGCTAACCAACCAGGTTCAATGTTAGATAGCTAACATTAGGCTATAACTAGCAATGCAAATGGCTCTGAGAAACAAATAATATTACTACACAGATCATATACGTAACATTAGCTAGCTAGCCAGTCAGCTAACGTTAGCTAGCTAGCTAATAGTACACTTTAACTTGAAATGAAAACGACTTTTATATTTGCAATCAAACGCCAGAATTTTCTCCATCTCATTAGGTATCATACTATGTTGTTGAACGCTGAGCTGTAGTCAATGAACAGCATTCTCACGTAGCTGTTTTTTTTGTCCAAGTGGGAAAGAGCAGTGTGGAGTGCAAAAGAGATTGCGTCATCCGTGGGTCTGTTGCGGTGTTAGGCGAATTGGAATTGGTCTGCGATGATGGTGTTGATGTGAGCCATGATCAGCCTTTTAAAGCATTTCATGGCTAAAGATGTGAGTGCTATGGGGCGATAGTCATTTAGACCGGTTACCTTGACGTTTTTGGGCGCAGGGACTATGGTGGTCTGCTTGAAACATGTATGTATTACAGACTGGGTCAGGGAGGGATTGAAAATGTCAGTGAAGACACTTACCAGCTGGTCAGCGCATGTTCTGAGTATGTGTACTGGTAATCCGTCTGCCGCCCTGCGGCCTTATGAATGTTAACCTGTTTAAAGGTCTTAGTCACATCGGCTATGGAGAGCGTGATCACACAGTTGTCCAGAACAGCTGGTGCTCCCATGCATGGTTCAGTTTTGCTTTGCTCGAAGCGAGCATAGAAGGTACACTACATGACCAAAAGTACAGTTGAAGTCGGAAGTTTACATACACCTTAGCCAAGTTTTTCACAATTTCTGACATTTAATCCTAGTAAAAATGTCCTGTCTTAGGTCAGTTAGGATCACCACTTTATTTTAAGAATGTGAAATGTATGAATAATAGTAGAGAGAATGATTTATTAAATAAAATTATTGCCAGCAGCACAGTTGCAGTCACCAGCGCTTTTTATCCAATGTAAAAAACACAATTTCAAATTTTGCTACATAAGACCAAATCGAGCTGGTCGGTCACATATTATCTCAATGACCTTCCACAAGCTTCCCACAATATGTTGGGTGAATTTTGGCCCATTCCTCCTGACAGAACTGGTGTAACTGAGTCAGGTTTGTAGGCCTCCTTACTCGTACACGCTTTTTCAGTTCTGCCCACAAATTGTCTATAGGATTGAGATCAGGGCTTTGTGATGGCCACTCCAATACCTTGACTTTGTTGTCCTTAAGCCATTTTGCCACAACTTTGGAAGTATGCTTGGGGTCATTGTCCATTTGGAAGACCCATTTGCGACCAAGCTTTAACTTCCTGACTGATGTCTTGAGATGTTGCTTCAATATATCCACATCATTTTCCTTCCTCGTGATGCCATCTATTTAGTGATGTGCACCAGCCCCTCCTGCAGCAAAGCACCCCCACAACATGATGCTGCCACCCCCATGCTTCACGGTTGGGATGGTGTTCTTTGGCTTGCAAGCCTCCCCCTTTTTCCTCCAAACATAACGATGGTCATTATGGCCAAACAGTTCTATTTTTGTTTCATCAGACCAGAGGACATTTCTCCAAAAAGTTCGATCTTTGTCACCATGTGCAGTTGCAAACTGTAGTCTGGCTTTTTTATGGTGGTTTTGGAGCAGTGGCTTCTTCCTTGCTGAGCGGCCTTTCAGGTTATGTCGATATAGGACTCGTTTTACTGTGGATATAGATACCTTTGTACCTGTTTCCTCCTGCATCTTCACAAGTCCTTTGCTGTTGATTTGCACTTTTCGCACCAAAGTACGTTCATCTCTAGGAGACAGAACACGTCTCCTTCCTGAGCTGTATGACGGCTGCGTGGTCCCATGGTGTTTATACTTGTATACTATTGTTTGAACACATGAACGTGGTACCTTCATGCGTTTGGAAATTGCTCCCAATTTAAATAATCTGTCTGTAAACAGTTGTTGGAAGAATTACTTGTGTCATGTACAAAGTAGATGTCCTAACTGACTTGCCAAAACTATAGTTTGTTAACATGAAGTCTGTGGAGTGGTTGAAAAATGAGTTTTAATGACTTCAAGTGTATGTAAACGTCCGACTTCAACTGTATGTGGCCAGTGATGAGAGCCTAGCAGATGAGCTAAATACATTATATATACAAACGTATGCGGACACCACTTTAAATTAGTGGATTCGGCTATTTCAACCACACCCGTTGCTCACAGGTGTATAAAATCGAGCACACTGCCACGCAATCTCCATAGACAAACACTGTCAGTAGAATGACCTTACTGAAGAGAACGGGACCACACAACGGGACCGCCGAGTGCTGAAGTGCATAGCGCATAAAAAATTGTCTGTCCTCAGTTGCAACACTCACTACTGAGTTCTAAACTGCATCTGGAAGCAACGTCAGCACAATAACTGTTAGTCGGGAGCTTAATGAAATCGGTTTCCATGGCCGAGCAGCCGCACACAAGCCTAAGATCACAATGCTCAATGCCAAGTGTCGGCTGGAGTGGTGTAAAGCACGCCGCCATTGGACTCTGGAGCAGTGGAAACGCGTTCTCTGGAGTGATGAATTACGCTTCACCATCTGGCAGTCCGAGGGACGAATCTGGGTTTGGTGGATGCCAGGAGAACGCTACCTGCCCCAATGCATAGTGCCAACTGTAAAGTTTGGTGGAGGAGGAATAAGGGACAGGGAAAGGGGGGGATACTAGTCAGTTGTACAACTGATTGCATTCAACTGAAATGTGACTTCCTAATTTAACCCAGAGAGGTGAGGGGGGCTGCCTTAATCGTCATACACGTCTTCAGCACCCGGGGATGAATATAATTGTCTGGGGCTGTTTTTCATGGTTCAGGCAAGACCCCTTAGTTCCAGTGAAGGGAAATCTTAAAGCTACAGCATACAATAACATTCTAGACGATTCTGTGCTTCCAAGTTTGTGGCAACAGTGTGGGGAAGGCCCTTTCCTGTTTCAGCATGACAATGCCCCGGTGCACAAAGTGAGGTCCATACAGAAATGGTTTGTTGAGATCGGTGTGGAAGAACTTGACTGACCTGCACAGTTCCCTGACCTCAAACCCATCGAACACCTTTGGGATGAATTGGAACGCCGGCTCCATATTAATGCCCATGATTTTGGAATGAGATGTTCGACAAGCAGGTGTCCACATACCTTTGGTCATGTAGTGTACTTTCAAAGACCCTTCTGTTTGAGGTGGTATTGATAGGTTTGAACTGGAACTGTATAGCCATGTTGTGGACCCATCTACCTCTCCCTCTACTCCACACAGTGATGCCCAAGTTTGAGCTGGTGATAGACCCTCCACGGTACATCCGGGACCTCAACACGTGTGAACAGGCCACTGTGAAGGCCAGGTGAGTGACTGACTCACAGCATTCACCTCTTCCTAACATGGTCAATTTTGATGCCCTAACACATACTGTTCTTTGAGCATTAGAGGGGCACCTCTACTCCTGTTTGAACACAAATTACTTTTCTGTCTTTAGGTATACCTTTGGGAAGCCAGTGACCGGGAAGATGACACTGAACATGACAGTGGATGGAGTTGGGTACTACCGACACGAGGTGGGCCATCCTGTGGTCAAGACCATGGAGGTGAGTCAACCCAGCTGTAGTGCAGAAGAATCTGCACTCCCCTTTTTATGATTAATTTAAGATATTTAAGTCTGTCTGTTTTCTCCACTATTATTAGATCAAAGGCTCAGCGACCTTCAGCCTGTGTGTCAAAGACATGATGCCCCTGGACGTGGCTGATCACTTCCGGGGCACGGTGAGCATGTGGGTGTCAGTGACCAGCGTGGATGGAGGGCGGCAGACCATGTTCGATGATTCTACCCCAGTTCACAAGCAGCGTATCGACATCAAATACTCAAAGGACACTCGTAAGCAGTTCAAGCCTGGTCTGCCATACAAGGGAAAGGTAAGAGACAGTCAAAGGTATTCATACCACTGACTTCACTTGGCCTCTATCAAGGGAAGCTGGACTGTACAAGACTTGGGTTCACTTATGCGTCTCCATGCAAGAGACCTGACTGTCTGTCCCCCCTGTCCTTCTGTCCACAAGGTAGAGGTAACCTATCCTGATGGTAGCCCAGCGGATGGGGTGCGGGTGCGTGTGAAGGCGGAGCTGACCCCTAAGGACAACGTGTACACCAGCGAACTGACATCCAGGGACGGCCAGGCCACGTTCGAGATCCCATCCATTCCCACTGCTGCACAATACGTCTGGCTGGAGGTCAGTGGGCTGTGGAGGTGGAGAGTTAGAGGGAGAGAGAGGTGTAAAGGAATGGTTAGGGCTTAGTTAGCTTCTCATAAGAGCTATTCATAAAACCGAGCCAGCCAGCTAGCTAGCTGGAGAGTTGGTTAGAATAGAGCTTTGTGAAATGAAGATACAGTAAAAGCTCCTTGTACTTGGCAAAATAAATAACCATTACAATTTTATTTAAATGGATTCTAGTCAACAAAGTTGAATAATTTATCAGGTAAGCCTAGCGGGCTGAGGCTGTTAGGCGTTATCAGGATTTTGCTTTATGTCATAGTCCAGAGAGTGGAGTGTATTGGTGGGTTAAATCCTGTGGTGTTGTGCCCCAGACCAAGGTGACAGCCATAGATGGCCGTCCGGCTGGAGACCAGTATCTCCCCAGCTACCTGTCCATCAGCAGCTGGTACTCCCCCAGCAAGTGTCACATCCAGATCCAGAGCCTCAGCGCTCCTCTCAAGGTAGGCACTCCACTCACTCTACTATCATTACTTTACAATACATTTTACTCCACTCTGCTATTATAACTTTACTATCCACTTTACAATCATTACTTTACTATCCACTTTACTATCATCACTTTACTATCCACTTTACTATCATTACTTTACTATCCACTTTACTATCATTACTTTACTATCTGCTTTACTATCATTACTTGTACTATCCATTTTACTATCATTACTTTACTATCCACTTTACTATCATTACTTGACTATCTGCTTTACTATCATTACTTTACTATCCGTTTTACTATCATTACTTTCCTATCCGCTTTACTATCATTACTTTACTATCCACTTTACAATCATTACTTTACTATACACTTTACTATCCTTACTTTACTATCCACTTTACTATCATTACTTTACTATACACTTTACTATCATTACTTTACTATCCACTTTACTATTCTTACTTTACTATCCACTTTACTATCATTACTTTACTATCCACTTTACTATCATTACTTTACCAGCCACTCTACTATAATTACTTTACTATACACTTTACTATCATTACTTTACTGTCATTACTTTACTATCCAATTTACTATCATTACTTTACTATCCACTTTACTATCATTACTTTACTATCCACTTTACTATCATTACTTTACCAGCCACTCTACTATAATTACTTTACTATACACTTTACTATCATTACTTTACTGTCATTACTTTACTATCCAATTTACTATCATTACTTTACTCTCATTACTTTACTATCATTACTTTACTATCATTACTTTACTATCATTACTTTACTATCACTACTTTACTATCCACTTTACTATCAGTACTTTACTATCATTACTTTACTATCCACTTTACTTGCATTACACATAATCAAGTCTCCAAAACCATAATTGAAACATGAGACACATATCATACTGTATATGGACTGTATGTAAAGAGTAATAACAGAGTACTATTTATACTGTTATAATCATTATGATGTCCATAGGGTAAAGGGTTATTTTGAATGGTGTGTTTGTCTGTGTGTTTAGATCGGTGAGGAGGCTGATGTCACTCTGAAGTCGACCTGTCCCTGTAACTTCACCCTCCACTATGAGATTGCCTCCAGAGGGAACATCGTCCAGTCCGGCCAGCAGCAGCCCAACGCTACAGCCCAAAGAAGCAAGAGGGCAGCGGTCACCTTCGACAAGAACGTCCACACAACCCAGCCGACCAGTGGCTCTGGTTAGTACTATAGAGTCCCAGATGAGAAGTCTATTTGTGACCGACTGCCTCAATTCGGTCTTATGTAACAAATTTTGAAATGATGTATTTTACATTGGATAAAAGTAGAGACTCAGAGCTAGACAATTGTATATCATACACTGCAATTGAGGAACAAAGGGAAAGTAATTCTGCTTTGAAATTTGATAAACTTGTAACACCACTTTTAAGAAAATGGTCCTTGAATGTTTTGGTACACTTACTGGAGATCTCTTCTTTGTCTACACCCATTCAGCATGGTTCACACCCTCTTAAGCCTTAGCCACACCCATCTCTTTCAGGATTCACATGAGGCCATGTGGTAAACACACGCTATATCAAATAAAATGTATTTGTCACATGCACAGGATACAGAAGGTGTAAACGGTACACTGAAGTGGTTACTTGCATAGTAGCAAGTGTCCAGATAAAAATATTGTATCATTATTAGATGATGCTTACGCGACACACTAATTTGAAGGAAATGCTATAACCACCCCCCAGCCACATCTAGCTAAGTCGATGGGTCACTATTGTCTAGACATGTACATGAAATACAATAGATGGCTGTAATCACCCCCAGACACACCTGGCTAATTTGATGGGTCATGTAATAATCAGGCCAAAGTTGGGTCTTTTGTTTAGACATGAACTGGCATACAAACATTGTCATAGCTGTAGTATGAATCTGCAGGTAGCTAAGCTAACAAACTAGGTCCAATGTTAGCTATCTAACATTATACTATAACTAGCAATTCAAATGAATTTTTGATTTGAGTAATATTTCTACACAGATCGTACACGTAACGTTAGCTAGCGAGCCAGCAAGCTAACGTTTGCTAGCTAACTAATAGTACGCTTTAACTTCCTGACAAAATTTGAAACGTATATATCTGAAAATGTAGCTAGACTCTTACCTGTATACATGGGTGAACGCTTCACAGCAGACTGGAACCATTTAAATCTGTTTTGTTTGTAGCTACATATTGTTTGGCCAGCGTTGTGTCAAGTCACTCCGGTTCACACTGACCGTGGCGTGTGCAGAAAGTAGCCCATCACCTTTTTCTACTGATCGTCGATAGCGCCTTTTAAATTCATGGCATCAATGTTGTTGAGAAAAGTAGCAAAACTTTTGTAGTTCTCGATGGCTAACGTTATATCTTTCAAAAACAGCGCGGTAGAAAGGTCTGTCAACACATACTGAACAGGTCACGTTATAGACAGAAGCATGCTACATGGCAGACAAATTCAAACTCATCCCCCATCATGTCCAGCCCATCCATTATCTCAGCCAATCATGGCTAGCTGGAAGATTCCTGTGGCTAAACCAACTAGGCTCGTAATTTTAACAATTGTATTCATATTTATGGATGGAATACAAGTTTGTTATTAAGGCACATGAAAGTTCACATGTTCCAGAAGGCATTTCTGACAAAAAACGCATTTTGATAAAAAAGGTTCATGTTTACATTCAAATATCGCACCTGTGAAGTAGTGACGTGCGACATACACCTAGTTTCCTGAAACTAGACACATTTTGTTCCATAATGAAGAGCAGAGAATTTTGACCAATTGACACCATGTTTTCACCAAATGTTTCAATACATTCTGCTAAGAATACATAGAGGATAGTTTGTCAAACTCTGTTTGTCACCCTTCTCTGTCTCTTCTCTCCCTCTTCTTTCCCTCTTTCTCTTCCCACGCCCTTCCAGATCCGGCGGCCTCCTCCCCACAGGACGAGACAGACAGCTGTATTTCGGTGCTGCGTTTCCCCGTGACTCACGCCATGGCGCCCCTCATCCGTCTCCTGGTCTACTATGTGAGGGAGAACGGAGAGGGCGTCACTGACAGTCTACAGATCCCTATAGAGCCCAGCTTTGAGAACCAGGTACCATAACAAAACCTGCATCTCTCTCTGAGATATTGCATCCCTCACTGTGCACTGTACACAGTCCTGCCTCTACACACAGTCCTCCCTGTACACACAGTCCTCCCTGTACACACAGTCCTCCCTGTACACACAGTCCTGCCTGTACACACAGTCCTGCCTCTACACACAGTCCTGCCTCTACACACAGTCCTACCTGTACACACAGTCCTCCCTGTACACCCAGTCCCTGTCAGAATGATAGGTAGATCTATCATGGTTTCCAGTCTGCCTAACCTTAACCCCAACTCATGCCAGACAACAAAGGAGTTGGCTAAAGCAGAAACACACTGGCAACCAGACCACGTTCAGTTTGGGATGACTGAGACGTTGCCCACTGTTCTTGTGCGGGTTTCCAGTTGACTGAAGTCCCATGCTATACTATAGTGGGATCCCCAGTGCCAGTGAGTCCCTGTAAACAACCAGCTGTGTTGGCCCAGGAGCTCCCCAGTTGCTGGCTGCATTAGGTGGGGTGTGTTAAGTTCTTCCCTGGAGCTTTTACTGTTTCCTGGTATGCAATCAGTGAGGTAGGGGGAGGTGTGTGTGTGTGGCTACCTGCATGGACATGATGAGACAGAGACTGTGTGTGTTTGTGTGTGTGTGTGTGGAGCTGAGTGGGGTCATGGCAGACAGGATGATGTGGGGTTAGGTTTGGGGCTGGAAAAAGGAGGCCAGTGGAACACATTAACAGGGCTAATTTGGGCTTGTGTGTGAAAACCGGTTTGGGGTGTGAAAGTTTAGGGCTGTCATTCTCTGTCTTCAGGCCCTGCGTGTAACTGTTGACTCCTGACCATAAATACATCACGACTTCAGCTATGGTTCTCAAAGGAGCGCTCACAGTTCAGTTGAAAGTCTCTGTGGATGATGTCTCCAATCAAACATTATTCACCTTGAGTTTGAATTTGCAAGAAAGGCATTTCACTGTACTTGTGCATGTGACATTAAAACTTGAAACTTGATCTGCATAGTTTCTGTATCACCTATTTTCTATAGGTGTCTGTCTCTCTGTCCACCAATGAGTCGATGCCAGGTGACCCTATCAGTCTGCGTGTTAGTGGTGAGAAGGGCTCCTGCGTATGTGTCGCGACCGTGGACAAGAGCCTCTATCTTCTCAAGCCAGACTTCCAACTCAGTCCAGACAAGGTCTGTCTCCCTCCATTTTAATGTGTTTCTAATCTATAGTACCACAAATCTATATTCAGACAGGAAATTAATGTAAGCCATCCATGTCCACTGCTCTCTCTGTAGGTGTTTACAGAACTGGCAGACTTTGACGTGTCCGATGCCTTCGGAGTCTCCAAAGACGACGGGCACTTCTGGTGGCCGGAGCTGTCGTCTAGGCGACGGAGGCGTTCTTCAGTGTTCCCATGGCACTGGGATATCACTAAAGATGCCCGCTTCGCCTTCACGGTGAGGACAATACTCTGTCACCAATCAATCACCTGAAGGGGCATAGGATCTTCAGGGTAGATCGTTTGTACAATGTGTGTCTGTGTAACAGGAGACCGGCCTGGTGGTGATGACTGACATAGTGAGCCTGAACCACAGACAGAGTGGAGGGATGTACACGGACGAGGCCGTTCCTGCCTTCCAGCCTCACACATCCACACTGGTGGCAGCCATGCACTCTCGCACCATGCCCAGGTGATAAACATTATACACATGGTGTGCCTTAACAAATGTCAGCAAGGGTTTAGAGACAATCCATTTTCCAATGGAAGGCCTTTATTGATGTCAGGTTGTGTTGTGTTTTGGTTGCAGAGCAGAGAAGCGCAGACGGACATTCTTCCCGGAGACGTGGGTGTGGCACTGCGTCAATGTCAGGTACTGGAATACCTACATCATATGTGTGTGTGTGTCTGCGCGTTTGTGTGCGTGTGTGTGTGCATGTGTGTGTGTGTTTGAGTGAGTGGGTGGGTGGAGATGGTCTCAGCTGTATCAGATTGTGGGTATTTGTTGACAGATCCAGATCTGTAAGCATGAAAGATGGAGGAGTGAGTGTGGGAGGAGGGGTAAAGAGCACATATTTGAGAGGGGGATATTTCACCACTCGTTGACTGTCCAGCATTTTCTCCCAGTGGGTGTGAATGTGGCTCATTTAAGCAGGGTTGTCTTGGAACACAGACCGGCTTTCTCTACAGCTCCTTCCATTCATTTCCAGCCAATATAAATTAACTGGCCATATGTTTCCTTAAGCTTGATTCCTGTTGGCAGAGTTGTGTTCTGGCTAATTTCCTATTCAATCCAACGCTTTGATTTCCCTTATTGAGTGTATCAAAGTAGTTTTTGGGTGACTTTCATCAAAAGGAAGGGCGTTAATAATTTCCGAGAACGTTTATTATGCTCTGTGAAAGCCGGCCAAAACCAACCTCAGTACGAGTAGCCAACAATGATCTCACCCATCTATACCGAACACCTACCTGCCTGTTTCTAAACCTATGTATTGCTATGGGCAGAATATTAATTTGTTACAACTGTTCCCCTAATAAGACACATACAGTATTAGATCAATCCCATTTGTCCCAGAATGTTCTTGTTCCAAACATTGGTCTGAAACACTGCTATGGGGTCATGCTTAGAGAACATTGCCTTGTTGGAATCGTGCATTAGCTTCTGTGTTTCAGTTTTTCCCCATAATCTGTTTTGACAGTGATGTCACCGGGGAAGCTGAGTTGCGATTGGACGTTCCAGACTCCATTACCACCTGGGTGACGGAGGCCATTGGCTTGTCAGAGGAGAAAGGGCTGGGCCTTGCCAAGAGGGTGGAGCTTCGTACCTTCAAGCCCTTCTTCGTAGACTTCACCCTCCCCTACAGTGTGATACGTGGGGAGCAGACCAAAGTACCGCTGACCGTTTACAACTACCTGTCTAGCTGCGCAGAGGTGAGGGGGTGAGGAAAGGTGCGGACAGGGGGAGCAATTCTAAACCATGAAATATAAATATAAATATTTACGCTCGGAGCAGAGCAATCCAGTCCTAACATGACCATAAGTGTGTCCATCCTCCAATTAACAGAGATGACATCATGGTGTTGGCAGATGAGCCTGTTAAAGGGCTGTGCGTGCTGCTCTTTAATGTAATGTTAGGTGATTATGCAGGCCAATGGAGCCCTCCCTTTGATGTCCGCCTGATTCTTATATTTCCTGGAAAGTTATTTACGACTTGTGGCGTGTGGATAAAGAACAGTGAAACGATCTGACTCCATTACCAAGTCCTCTGTGAAATTTGGACAATGAGTGGAACATAATCCTTCAGGGAGCCTGAGAGCAATGAGTCAGTCTGCATGGAAAATGTGCAATGTGATTCAAAAATTCCCCAAAATCCTTTAAGAGCTTTGAGGAGGTCACACTGATATGACGCAATCATGTCCTGTCAGAACAAATCCATCTATGTTGTGTTAACGCAGGACCTTTGTGTGTCTCTCTCTCTGTCCGTCCGTCCGTCTGTCTGTCTGTCTGTCTGTCTGTCTGTCTGTCTTCCTCAGGTCCATGTCAAAGTCACCGTTCCCAAAGGCATCAAGTTTGTGGGCCACCCCGGAAAGCATCACCTGACCAGGAAGAAGTGTGTGGCTCCTGGAGAAGCCACACCCACATCCATAGTGTTGTCCTTCACTGAGCTGGGTGCTGCCAACATTACAGGTTATTCCAGTTAGTCAGTTACTGGGGAACCCCCGGGAAAGAGTTCCATCTTCTCTCATAGTTCTGAAAGTTCCTGAAACCCTCAAAAGTTTTCTAATGTTTTAGGCATATTGCTAATAGCTAGTTTTGGATTTGATTTCTAGGATATTGCAGGTTGGTATGGTACACTGTCCTGTTGTTCCATGGTGTAGGAGTAACACCTGCCTTTTGGCTCTCCTATCCAGCCAACCGTAAGTCCATGAGGCCTTTAAAGGCTGTACTGAATGTCCAAGAGGTTCCATGCTGCTAAAAGACCTGATGCGTATATGATCTGGTCATCCAGCGATACAAACAGTCTCCTCAAAGTACATCTGGGAACAAAGTGGGCCACCAGCAGGGGAGCAGCCGGTGCCTTGCACTGACACTCAGTGGCATGTTGATGAGTTTTCAGGTCACTGGCGGTCAATGGGCCCCCCGCGGCTCTGTCCTCTGGCCCCTAGTCTTTCCCTCTCACTACACACACACAAAGAGAACACATTGGCTCACAGCCACGACTCCAATGTGCTCCTCTGCAAAGGGAACTACATGTTCTTTGACAAACATGTTTTGTGTTGTTGTGCAACGTGGGATTGTGTTGTTGATAGATGTGAGGTGTGTTTACAGAACTATTGGTGGTTTTATACTGTATGTACGTTAAAAAACGTTTTCTTGAAATATAATTCTTAACAGTATACTCTCTTGGCTGCTTGTTCAATGTATTTTATACAGTTAGTTTGTACTTGAAATCTATTCAATAAAAGGATGGCTTACAAGCAAAAAAACCAATGCTGATATATGGTGAGGTGAAGTGCATCTCTGTTTTTCTTGCCATAGCGCGGGCCATTGCATATAGTGAACCGGGCTGCTGCTCAGATGGTCTCCAGTCAACGAAAACAGGCAGAAACACAGATGACCTGGAGGATCGGAGGACCCCCACTGGCCTTGACTATGTCCGGAGGAGTGTCCTGGTGGAGGTATGAGAAATGGGAGAGATACTGCCTGGGGAGAGAGCTGAGATGGGGAGCAGATGCTTGTTGTACCTTATACTGTCATTAGTAGAGTGATGTCAGCTCTAACATGTTTCTCTCTTTCTCCCCCCTACAGCCAGAGGGCCTGCCCAGACATTACACCTACAGTGTCTTCTTCTGCCCCAACGGTCAGTATACACTTCTATGTTGTACTATAGTACTACACAGGTATAAGAGCAAATACATTTTGAGTGTTACCCAAAACCGGTCTGCCTCAATACAGTCTGATTTACTTTCCCCACTGGGACACAATTTTATGTAAATCTGACATTTACATTTTCAGAGCGGATCCACATCTCTACACCCAACAAGTATGAGTATCAGTACGTGAAGAAGCCGGCCAAGATGACCCACTTTGAGGTGGCAGTGAAGACCCACAACGACGCTCACTTTGCCCTTTCACCCAACCCCCACGACAGTGCAGAGATGCTGGAGATTGTGCTGGGGGGCAGACAGAACACCGGCTCCTGGATCTCCCTGGGCAAGATGGGTGAGCCAGTGGTCAGCGCCCCCACTCCGGGCATCCTCTCCTGGGATGAGTTCCGCAGCTTCTGGGTCAGCTGGAAGGGTGGTGTGGTGCAGGTAAGAGAGGGGGACTGTCAAACCTAGTTCTCTTTTGGGTATTGGAGCATCTATTCTATAAAATTATTTCTGGGATTTGTGTCCTCTTATGAATCCTATACAGATCCACTGTTGCATCTTCAACATAGAGCCCCGGTCAGTATGTCAGTCAGGGCATGAGGTAGAGCAAAGTAGTGAGTTGAGGTAGTGACTGAGAGTTAAACAGGGAGCATTAAACTGGGCAGGCACAGGGGCTGTGTAGTCAAGATGGCTGGCGCCACTTTTAATGACATGCCTGTGAGGTCACGCTTAACTGGCTGATGTCAGCGAGGACACTCAGTGATCCGTGGCGTCCGCATGGTGCTGCCTGGCACACAGGCCTGAACCCTGCATTAGCCTCGCACCATTCACCAAAGGGAGCAATTAAAAGCCTGCTCTAGAACCCAGTATGGCCCAATAAGATTCATTTATTTTTCTAGTGACCGATTGCATTTTGGTTTGATGAGCCATGTTCAGCTCTGCATGGTCTTTGGTTTAATGTGATTACAAAATGCCTAGAAATACCCAGGGGGCAATCTGTTCATTTGCAACCACGGATCGAGTGGATGTTGGAAAAATGTGATGAAGACTGCTCTTGCCAACTCTTGGTAATGGACTTTATGTGTGCCACGGATTTGTACATGCAAAATCAACCCAAACAGCTTTTTAAGTAGAATCTTATTGGGTTCTAGTATTTTACTATTGACTTTAAGTCACAAGGTCTTCCTCTGTACAGCATGAGAGAACACCTTTTTCAACCATTTTCTCATTAGATCAGTGTTCTGATCAGTGTGAAATTCAGGACCACATTTAAATCGTATCAGGCTTTTATTGGAACCTGGCAAAACCCAAGGCCATTTTTTTATTTAATTTGACTTTTGTTGACAAAAAACATACATAGAAAAAACTATAGACAACTTAACATATACATGAAAGAATCAAATGCTTTATTATTTAAATATTAAACAAAATTTGGCTACAGACAGAAACAACATAACACAATCTGAGTCTTACAAGCATTGGAAACAACATTGGGTGTGGATACGAGTCCGAGCAAGTGTAATGTCATTAATGTTTGTTGAAATGTATGTAAATGTTAAGCACTGCACATTTTTTAAACTACTATAAATGAGAATGACAAAGTGCTGGGTCTATTTCTCTAACCAGCACTCGAGGTACCACAGATCTCAAATCACATAACCTACTCCTGATCCTAATCAGAACCATTAGGTCAATGAAAGACATCTGACCCTGTATCAGTGGTTAGGGACAACTTCACCCATTTACTCTAGTCAAAAACCTCTCATATCGATCTCTGATAGGTTGGACATGGCTTGCAGCCATCCAATGAGTCGGTGATCCTGCAGTGGTCCGGCCCCCTCCCTGGGCAGGTGCGTCACATTGGTTTCTCCACGGGCTGGGGCTCTGTGGGTGAGTTTAAGATCTGGAGGAAGGAGGACTCTGATGAAAACCACAACGAGGCCTTCACACTGGGCGTTCCTCACAACATGGTGCCTGGCTCTGAGACCGCCACCGCATCCATGATAGGTGAGGAGGGACACCATTTATTTCTCATCCATTTCTCTTCCACTTCTTTTTCATAGGTCAATAATTTTCATTATCTGAAGGTCTGCTGCTACTCTTCACCCACGCACTCTGAATACCTCATATTCCCTTTGACATACAGTACCTTGTCCATGTGGTTAATAAGAGTAAACGTTGCCAATTTCTCTCTAAATGACATTTGATGATATGGTCATAGTCTATTGTAATACTGTTGATCCTGCAGCAAATTTATTTTAAGAGCACCAATTGTCTTTTGAAAAAGAGATTGTAACTCAATAAAACAACCTTTATGTGAGGCAGTGTTGCTGATCTGTTTCTGTGCTATGTTAGGGGACGTGATGGGCCCCACCCTCAACAACCTGGACAAGCTGCTACGGCTGCCCTTCGGCTGTGGGGAGCAGAACATGATCCACTTCGCCCCCAACGTCTTTGTCCTCAAGTACCTGCAGAAGACTAGGCAGCTCAGCCCTGAGGTGGAGGCAGAGGCCACAGACTACCTGCTGCAAGGTAAACCACTGGTTCAAATGGTTCAAGGGCTTTGAGACCTGTCTTTGAGACCTGTCTTTCCTGCTTACAAATCAGATTTCAAGTGACCCCTAGTGAATATCACTATACAAAATCAATCCATTACTATTCACTTAGTTCTAAATCCACAGTGTAGACTTTCTCTGATATTCACCTGGTCTAGATAGCATCCACCCACTGATCCCCTCTGCCCTGTATCTTCCCAGGGTACCAGAGACAACTGACCTATAAGCGCCAGGATGGATCCTACAGTGCCTTTGGAGAGAGGGACTCCTCTGGGAGCATGTGGTAAGTCCAATACTCTTTACTGAGAATTACATCCTTCAGTAAGTAATCTTCTCTTCCCTTAGAATTACATCCCTCAGTAAGTCATCTTCTCTTTCCTTAGAATGACATCCCTCAGTAAGTAATCTTCTCTTCCCTTAGAATTACATCCCTCAGTAAGTCATCTTCTCTTCCCTTAGAATTACATCCCTCAGTAAGTCCTCTGCTCTTCTCTTAGAATCACATTCGCCAGTAAGTCATCTTCTCTTCCCTTAAGTTTACATCCCACGTTAGTTCACTCCGTATGGTACATAGATTAAAACTGCATATTGCATTTCAACTTACCCTGGCCTCCGTGTTATTGGCAGAAACAATGAAGCTATTATCAGTAATTTTGTATACACATGGTCATCATTCATACCCTTATAACCCTGTGTTTAATTCGGCCGAGTTAGGCTCGCTGAGTATTTATTTAATGTTTACACATCCCTGGAGGCAGGCAAGAGGCCACAACCATGTCATAATATTTGGAATAGTGAATATGTAGTGTATGAGAGGTTCCAATGTTCCGCTTGCATTTTTGGACTGCCTGCATACCTTTAGGGTTATTTATTAGTTGATGGGTTGGTGGGTATTATGATATTTAATATAACTCAGACTGTGAAACAGTAGGTTAAATATACCCAGGAGAATCATACACAAACTCATAATTGGTTCCCCCAGGCAGCCGTGGGGCTCCAGTGAGTTATTTGCTGTTAAAGTGGGTTAATGCACACAGTACAGAATGGCCCCTGGTTGTTTTGGCCCCATGGGCGAGGCACCACCTCTGTATGTAGGCTACATTACACCTCCTCACATCCACACTACCACTGGAGACAAAGGAGTTTGCTAGGCTCCAGGCCACTTAAAGGGTTATTCCGCCATAATTATTATCTGTGACATCGCAGAGTAGGATTCAAAGTAAAAAATAAAAAAACATCCCGGCTGTCCAAACCCTCCCATAAACCGGACGACACTGGGCCAATTGTGCTTCGCCTCATGGGTCTTCTGGTCTCGACACAGCCCGATATCGAACCATGATCTGTAGTAGTGCAGCTAGCACTGCGACGCAGTGCCTTAGACCCAAGGTTCAACCCACAGGGACAGACACAGAGACCAGAGCAGAGCAGAGTACAGCTGTGCCTCTCGGGAGGCAAATGTTTAAACTTTTGATGGTGGCATGTAGCCTAGTGATTAGGAGCGTTGGACCAATAATTCAAATAAAAGCGATCAAAGTTCATTTGAGTTGCCTCCTCTGTAATTCTCATGCCCCCTAAAAAAACATAGCCTAATGTGAAAATGCGCCTGATATTTTAAGAATTGATTCAGGTTGGGCCAGCCCGGGTTTATGATTTGCGCAACATTGTAGCCTAGAGACCAACTCGTGGCAGTTGCTGTGTTGCGAGAGAGAAGTGTGCCTGTAGCCTATCTCTCACAGGCTCCTGCTGAAACAAAAATACTTATACTAGGCTAAGAAAATCAACTTCCAAATAGGCCTATTAAGGAACAGCATTGTTTTTACAAACTAAAACGAGAGAGATAGGCTTTTGGCACGAGCCCATCGGCCATCGCTGGTGAGTGAGCTGTGCATCATTGTGTGAGTCAGTGAAACTGGAAAGCTTTTTTTGGACTTTAATTTCCTACTCATATTGTACAATTTTATTTTTATTTAATTTTACCTTTATTTTACTAGGCAAGTCAGTTAAGAACAAATTCTTATTTTCAATGACGGCCTAGGAACAGTGGGTTAACTGCCTTGTTCAGGGGCAGAACGACAGATTTTTACCTTGTCAGCTCGGGGATTCGATCCAGCAACCTTTCGGTTACGGGCCCAACACTCTAACCACTGGGCTACCTGCCGCCACAATGTGTGTGTCTCCTCCACACACCTAGGCCTAGCCTATTGATGGATTCAAGACAAGGTCGTTTTTAATGATCTCACATTCTTAGTTTGTTAGTGTCAAAGTAGCCTGACATTTCAATCATTTGTGAGGTATTAAAAAAGATTCTGCTAAAGTCTCCAGTCATGTAAAATGACATAGAATTGCATGAAATGCATTTATAAAAGGCCCAATTTTTCCCGGACCATAGGCTACAAAAAGAAATGATCAAGCGTCTTTACTCTACTGCTCTAGTCTAGACCACTAAGCAAATGTGATGATATGCATACAAGGCTTTATTATACAGGTGATTTTCCGGTACCTCACAATTTACATACTGAGCACTGCTGCCCTTGAGCAAGGCACTTAACCCTAATTGCTCCTGTAAGTCGCTCTGGATAAGACCGTCTGCTAAATGACTCAAATGTAACCGGTATTGTGCTGGAGGTAATGAAAATGAGGTTGAAAGTGGTGGAATTGCCCATTAACTGAAAAAGTGTCGACATGCCCTACAAACTGGAACTGGGGCATGTATTTGGTCTTTTATTAGGATCCCCATTAGCTGTTGCAAAAGCAGCAGCTACTCTTCCTGGGGTCCACAGAAAACATGAAACATTACATAATACAGAACATTAATAGACAAGAACAGCTCAAGGACAGAACTACATCAATAAAAAAAAAAAAGCAATTTCATTACTGCTCCGGTGTAAATAGTAATAACATTCAACTTTCCCATAAAAACTCTTCAAACCTCTGCATGCGGGAAGAGGATACGAAGAAGATATGATGTGTAACGGCCATAATAGTGTAAGAGTTGGTTTCGGAGCCAAGGGCAACATGGCAGGACACATATGTTAAACCTTATGTAAACCTGTTGCAACAAACACTTTTTTAATCCATCAGCTTGGTGTTTATATGTCAGAACAACCCAACTTTTGTTTGGGCTCCAGAGTTAATCATGGGCAGGTTAACAGTGCTCTCAATGCGGTGTTAATGTATTCCAGCTTGTAAAAATGTATCTGAGCGGAAATTGCAGGGCCTAATGAAAAGATTGTACATAATGACACAGGCTCCGTCCGCTAATGCCGGGTCAGGGTGATGCCAAGGCTTTTAGCTGTACTCTGCTCTGCTCTGGTCTCTGTGTCTGTCCCTGTGGGTTGAACCTTGGGACACAGAGCTAAGGATGAGGATGGGCTACCCCCTGCCTGCCTCCCATGCAGATTCAGATGCTGTGTGCGTGCGTGTGTGCGTGTGTGTGTGAGCTTATGAATGCTTGTGTGTGTCTCTGTGTGTTTAGCGGGGTGGTGTTGGGATATGTCAAGATGTCTTTGCGGGGTGTGGGGGTGCTGTGGTGGGCCCTGGACCGGACCTGGCAGCCCCTCTTCCGGCATCGCTCGCATACCTGCCTCCGTCTGGATCCAATGAGAGCCACATGCTGGTGTAATCTGCAGAACCCCTGCCACCACCACCACCGCCCCTTCAACCCTTCAATCCCTGTAGCCTACTTAATACCCTGGCCTGGGGTAAATATGCAGCCTTATGGAAGCTCCATACTCTGGGCATGTTAGTGGTGCCTGGTTAGATACACCCTGGACATGTTGAGGCTGGCATGAAGTGGAACAGATAGCAGAGATTGAGAGAACTAATAGAACTAACTAATACTGTGTTGTGTTAAACAATCGATTTCCACTCCAATGCCAAACAGAATGAATATAGCAGGAATATGGTGTTTGATCTTAGATAACTGAGTGCTTGATTGATAGATAGATAGATAGATAGATAGATAGATAGATAGATAGATAGATAGATAGATAGATAGATAGATAGATAGATAGATAGATAGATAGATAGATAGATAGATAGATAGATAGATAGATAGATAGATAGATAGATAGATAGATAGATAGATAGATAGATAGATAGATACTTTATTGATCCCCCGAGGGGGGAAATTTCATGTTGAAATGGAGAATGGTTGTTATCGCTTGGACGTGGTAACCTCTTCTCTTCCCTCTCACACAAACTGCTATTAAAGCCATGGGCCCAGATTCACAAAACCTTTTTAAGAATAATTTTTTTCTTAACTGCCATTTTTTCCATAAGAAGAAAGTTAAGTGAAGTTGCTATTCCTCAAAAAGGTTCTTGGACATTTTCTTGCACAATTTCTTATGTTTCTCCTTATCCTCTATAGGATCGTGTCCCGCCCTCACGATGGTTGAGCTAACGTGCGCTAATGTGATTAGCATGACGTTGTAAGTAACAAGAACATTTCCCAGGACATAGACATATCTTATATGGGCAGAAAGCTTAAATTATTGTTAATCTAACTGCACTGTCCAATTTACAGTAGCTATTACAGTGAAAGAATACCATGCTATTGTGGAGAGTGCACAGTTATGCACTTGAAAATGTATCAATAAACCAATTAGGCACATTTGGGCAGACTTGATACAACATTTTGAACAGGAATGCAATGGTAGTATAAAACTTTGCACATACACTGCTGCCATCTAGTGGCCAAAATATAAATTGCGCCTGGACTCCTAAGTAATATGATGGCCTTTCTTTTGTGTTGATGGGACAAAAAAAGTTTTTTTCTTTGCATTATCTTTTACCAGATCTAATGTGTTATATTCTCCTATATTAATTTCACATTTCCACAAACTTCCAAGTGTTTCCTTTTAAATGGTATCAAGAATATGCATATCCTTGCTTCAGGTCCTGAGCTACAGGCAGTTAGATTTGGGTATGCCATTTTAGGCGAACATTTTGTTTTAAAAAGGGTCCGATCCTTTGAGCAAAAAGTAAGTTAAGAAGAAATTAGATTCTTGAAAATAAATTATTGAAACGTTCTTAATTCCAAGATAGCTAAACCCTTGTCTTAAACTCAGGGCAGTGAGAGAAAAAGCTCATGAAAGCAATTTAACACGTTTAATTCACTCACAAACTTCATCTGAAAGTTTCAGCATTGATTATTTTAAACCCAATAACATGTTTTACATTTACATTTTAGTCATTTAGCAGACGCTCTTCTCCAGAGCAACTTATAGTTAGTTAGTGCATACATGTTCATACTTAAAACATTTTTCGTACTGGTCCCCTGTGGGAATTGAACCCACAACCCTGCTGTTGCAAGCGCCATGCTCTACCATCTGAGCTAACCGGGACTATAGAGCAGTCATCTCAGTAAGAAATATGCTAACATGATTGCCGTTGCTAGCTTAAACAGTTGCCTAGCAACAAACACCTTAAGAAGATTTGTAAGAAGATATTTGAGAAGTTCCTAAGAAAATCATTTAATCTTAAGCTATTGTTGAGGACTTGCACTTACAAACTATCTTATGAACTTCTTATTTTTTTCCTTAAGAAGCTTCTTAGGTTTTTGAGTAAGAAGTGTTTTGTGAATCTGGGCCCTGGTGTGTGTGTGTGTGTGTGTGTGTGTGTGTGTGTGTGTGTGTGTGTGTGTGTGTGTGTGTGTGACTGTCTGTCCATATGGTTTTACCACAAACAGAGCACTCTATAATTTATTCAAACTAAAACTGACTGCAGCAACAACTGTAAGAGAACCAGGGCCATCTGCTGCCAGAACTATACATTCGTATCTATCTTTACTTTGAAGATTTTAAAGTCTTCTGTTTGGACTCTGTCTATTTTGACTCCGTAAGACCAACTTTTTGCAAGTACTACTCAAACAATAAATCCGTTATTAAAACCTGTATCAAAATAACCAGTAGCCAGGGAATTTATCATGTTGTGGCGTTGTTAACATGGGACATATTTGTCAGTAAGTCTTGGTCGTTCCTGTAGGCAATTATAAAAACCTTGGTTCCAACTTCTATTGACGTTCCAGGATCCAGCTCCAATGTGCTGTTCTGAATGTGCTATCCATAACAACATGTCAACAACTTCCCCAAACTCTAATAAGGGAGTGGAAGCCCTCAGGGATGGAGGGAGGGAGGGAGTGACTTCAGCGGGCCAGAGTGGAGGAAGCAGCCCGGTCTCTGGCGTTTACTCGCCCACTAAATCATCTTTACGTTACCCAGCACCTCTCCCTGGGGCCTGGCAGTTAAAGCCGGTGACACAATATTACTTAACATTATAAAAATTCCTGCCGGCTTAGGGCTCCATCCCTGCTGCCTCTCTGGGGAGACATAACTTCCAGGGCACAGCAAGGGAAGATTTAATACCGTGGTTTATGGGAGAGATTTTTTTCTTACTCTCTCTTGGCTTGTTCCTTGAGTTACGGCCCAAATGTATGTTTGAGAAAAAAATACATGGTTTATTTATTTATTTCCCCACTTTTTATGGTAAGCAGCTTGTCTCATCATTTGGCTGCTCTGGGGAGGATGCTGTAATGGAATGCCGGTCTGTAATTAAAGAGCATTGGCCGGAGTGTGCAGGTTTCACGGAGGGCAGTTGTTTATGTATGACCGTGTGTTTATTAGCCTAGACGGGTCCCTCAGCCATCACCGTTGGCCACTCTGTGGGTCTGGGGTCTGATTCCCACTGTGATTCCTGTTCAGAAACTCCGGGTCACACACTGTTGCTGGACATTAGGAATACCAACCCCGGGGATGGCTGATTGTATAAGTTCGTAATGTTTTCGGGATATTTCAGCATGCAGAAACATACTTGATTTGGCTTTGTGAAAGTCCTTGTTCTTGAGACTGAAAAGCTGCTGGATCGTGTGGTGACAACCTGAGTTTTGCCCACTCCTCCTCCATCTTCCCATCTTTCATCTTCATCTGCTCTCCCTCACTCTGTACACCGGCCCCCCCTCTGTACACCCCCCTCCTCCATCCCCCTCTCTGTCAGTCTGTCTGTTTTTGCCTGACATGATTTTAATGCAGTTTGATCTTCTCAGCATGACGTGGCATGTAACAGCCGCCATCTCACTCATCCTTGTTTCTGTTTAGAGATTTAAAATATGTGACTGGGTGGGGAATATTTCACCCCATTTAAATGGTTTATGTAGACTCTGATGTGAAGTTTGATAAGTAATTTTGAACGATATGTCAGCACATGCTTGAAAGAGACACAATCCCTCCTCTCTCTCTCCTACTCTCCCTCCCTGTCTCTGTCTCTTCCCTCTTTCTCACTCCCCTCCAGGCTGACAGCGTTTGTGTTGAAATCCTTTGCTCAGTCTCGTGGGTTCATCTTCATTGACCCAGAGGAGCTGCGTGCTGCCAAGGTCTGGCTCATCAACCACCAGAGAGAGGAGGGCTCCTTTCCCGCCATGGGACGCATCCTCAACAAAGACCTGCAGGTTCGTGTGTAGGTGTGTGTGTGCCTGTATTGTGTAACAGGAGACTGGTCTGGTGGTGATGCCTGACATAGTGACCAAGAACCATAGACAGAGTGCAGGGATGTACACGGACGAGGTGTGTGTGTTTTCCTAGGCACTATTAACCAGTGTTATTCTCCATCTAAAGGGAGGAATCCATGGAAAGATCTCGTTGACGGCGTATGTGGTTGCAGCCCTCCTGGAGACAGGAATAACTACAGAGGTAAGAGGATTAGTGGGGGGGACCATGACCTTTCCGAACAGCATTATTTAGCACAGTATTCCTCAAGGGGTGAATCCTAACCTAACATTTATATGTGGATGTAAATCCAACTTTCAGTGAATCTTTCAGGCTCAGACATAATAACAGGCTGTGTGTGTGTGTGTGTGTGTGTCAGAGGAGGCTGGTGGGAGGAGCTATAGGGAGATGGGCTGATTGTAATGGCTGGAATGGAATAAATGGAACTGAGTCAAACGTGGTTTCCATATGGTTGATGTGTTTGATACTATTCCATTCCATCCATTACAATGAGCCTGTCCTTCTATAGCTCCTCCCACCAGCCTCCTCTGGTGTGTGTGTGTGTGTGTATCCGTGCGTGCGTAACTGTGTGTTTGCCGGTACATTCCCATCAGCACGAAAGATGGATGTTCTGGCACGGAGCCCCCTCATATTTGTTATGCTCCAGTGGCGGTAATCTAATATCTAATCCCTGGCTGACTGCATCAAGAGATTTATGAGGAGGACATGCAGAGACACTGATGCCTGTGGAAGGTACACCTCGGCCACATTCCTGTCACTGTGTACCTCGCCATGCTCTTACCCTGGTGCTGAACCAGAGACGGCGTGCTCACTGGCCTGTTAAACCCTCTTTGAAGCAGCACCTTTGGACACACTGGCCGTTGAACATTTTGTCATGTTCGCTCTAGTAAGAGAGATCTTTGGCTATAGAAAGGTAGCAGTGTCCTTTATTTTAAGTGTGGTAGGCCCTTTATCTGCCAAAGTCATTGTTGCAGAAGAATGTTGCTATTCATGTGTACAGGGAGTGCTTTATCCTACATTGAGTGTGTTGCCAATACCAATGTTAAAACCCCAGATTGTTATTGTGTCAGCTCTCAATTCATTCACAGCTCTTCACAATTCGCAAAGTATTCACAAAGTATTTCTTCACTCTGGCTCCCTTCCATCCATCTCCCTCCCCCTTCTCTTCCAGTCCTCCTATCCTTCCCTATCTATCCTGAAGGGCTCTCCAGAGAATCAGGCCTCTAAAACTGATACCGACTATAAAAGTATACTTGACATCAAAGCAAAACTCCTTCCTCCTTACAAATTCAGTTAATTTAAAGATGACTAGGCAGACTAAAGTGAGTGGCTGTTGAAGTCTCATCTGAGTGCGCTCACGAAAAGGGCACATCTGGAAAAGATGAACGTGCTCCTACCTTTAATGGCTAAGAGAATGTTTATTTTCCTTTTGATAAGCAGCACATCTGGGTTGGGGAGTATGAATTGGAACAGTACAGATCTTGAACATTCAGCAAAGATCAAATATGCCTTAAGCGAAAGATGAATATGGATGGAGGGAAGGCGTTGTGGAGAGATTACTCGTATGAAGGTTTGGTCTGTGTGTGTGTGTATTTATATAAATATGTGTACTCTTCCCCAGGAGGAGAAGATTGCTGTGGCTAAGGCAAAGGTTTTCCTGGAGAGTAACACATACTCAGCTGATGACCCGTACACCACAGCACTGTCTTCCTACGCCCTGGCCCTGTTACGAAGCCCCTACGCTTCCCTCGCCCTCCGACGCCTCAACCACATGGCCATCACACAAGGTACTCAGCTGTAAGGAACTGATCTCATATCAGTTTGGTTGCCTACCAATTGATATTAAACACTAAACTGACATGGCAGTTCCAATGTTCTTTCTCACACTGTTTCTTACACTTTCCTTTCTCTCCATCGTCTCTCTTTCATTCAGACGGCTTCACCCACTGGAGTCTGACAGGCAGCACGGTGACAGATGAGGACACCTTCATGGGCTTTAGTGACGGTCTTTCTCAGTCAGGTAGACACACACTGTCTGGCCTGCTGTTGCCACAGCTAGACTATCCTCTATGACTGATTATGATGTTCTCAGATCTTGACTTTTACTGTTAGTGTGAATGTCTGGTGGCTGTCTAGTGTTTGCATACTAATAGTCTCCTCCATGTCCCAGTGGTGTCAGCGGAGGTTGAGATGACAGCATATGGCCTGCTGACCTACACCCTACTGGGTGATGTGGCCTCCGCTCTGCCTGTGGTCAAGTGGCTCTCCCAGCAGAGGAACGCACTCGGGGGCTTCTCCTCCACACAGGTACCCCTCACAAGCCTCTACGCCTCTAAGCATTCTCTAAAATGTGGTTGTATCTTTACTTTATTTTACCAGGTTAGCCTCACTGAAATTTCAAATCTCTTTTAGAAGAGAAAACTAGCTCACCAAAGTATATTTGAAACAACTGGTAATCTGGTCAGTCTGTGTCCAAAGCCTCCTAATAACTGTCTGTCTATCTTCTCTCCTAGGACACGTGTGTAGCTCTTCAGGCATTGTCTGAGTACGCCATCCTGTCATACGTGGGAGGAGTCAACCTGACCATCTCTCTGGCCTCTACCAACCTGGACTTCCAGGAGAGCTTTGAACTGCACCGTGACAACCAAAAGATCCTCCAGAGCGCCTTGGTAAGGAGTAGGGTCACGTTGCCCTTAGACTCCCATAATGGTTAAGGTTAGGATTGGAGGAAGGTAATTTTATCCTAGATCTGTGCCTAAGGGCATCTTCTTTCTGAGGTAAACACGCTTGCTCAGGTAGTTAAGGGACCCCTACTGGACCAAGATACACACTACACAGAAACTAAAGTTACATAATTGTCCATTTTCAATGATGAACGGGATCTTAAATAACATCCACAAAGTCAATGCAGTTGAGGATAACAAGGAGACTTTATCTAAGCAATGGAATGTGTTTCCCAGTGAATGAACCAGTGAGTGTGTTCAGGCTGTATGTCTACATTTCCTTCTCATCCCCACAGTGAGGGAGTAGCTCAGGTAAGAGCATGAACTTTTGTTCCTTCTGCCAGGCATGTAATTATCTGCCCTAATTAGCAGTGTCAGTTTAATTGGGGGTAATTTTGCTGTGCTGGTTAGTGCCCAGGCTGCTGCTTAGGTCTACAGCATTCAAATCAAATCAAATGTTATTTGTCACATGCACCGAATAATTGATTAAAACACACCGTTTTGCAATGAAGGTCTACAGTAGCCTCAACAGCACTCTGTAGGGTATCACCTTCGTGTATCTGGAGGACAGCTAGCTTCCGTCCTCCTCTTGGTACATTGACTTCAATACAAAACCTAGGAGGCTCTTGGTTCTCACCCCCTTCCATAGACTTACACAGTAATTAAGACATCTTCCAGAGGACGTCTTCCAACCTATCAGAGCTCTTGCAGTATGAACTGACATGTTGTCCACCCAATCAAAGGATCAGAGAATGAATCTAGTACTGAAAGCATAAGCTACAGCTAGCTAGCACTGCAGTGCATAACATATGGTGAGTAGTTGACTCAAAGAGAGTGAAAGACAATAGTTTTCAACAAATACATTTTTTCAAAAATGAAGGAGAAGCATGAGGGAGATTTCATAATTTTCTCTTACTTAGCTAGCAAATGCAGCTAACGCTAGCTAGTTTAGCCTACTGAAACACCCTGCTCAAACAGAGGGATTCTATGTTAGCTAGCTAGCTATGACTATGACCAACACAACACTGGAACTCTTCCAAATCAAGGTAAGCTTTTGGTTTTATTAATTTATTGCCACCGGCGCCCACCGGTGTAACTGCTTACTGACTATACACTATAACGTTACTGCATGATTGTTGCGGGTTTACTAACGTATTAGTTCTATTAGCTATGTTGACTAGTACGTTCATTTAGCTAATATGGGGACAACGATGTAGGCTGTGTGTAGCGGTTATGACATGGTTTGGCTTGAAAAGTTTTTTCACCTGGTCACATACAGCTGATATGTTGTGCATTGAAGTCCACAAACGAAGGGAAAAGGTGAGAGGAGAAGAGTCCGTAGAGGCAAGAAGGAATACAATGTGGCTGCTATGAAAGTGAACTGTGTTTACGCGTGATCAGGGGTGTATTCATTCCATGTTGAATGCAAGCAAAGAAAACTGGGATAAAAATACCTGAATTTGTCCAATAGAAACTCTCGTTTGCAACTGTTGGACTAATGATTTCACCCTAGATGAGCTAGATGCAGGCAAGAGTATGCAAGGCGGCATTGAATGTGTCACTTGTCTGTCCATGTGTCACTGTCACCTCAAATTTTTCTCTCGACCTGTGTGCAACTACGTTGTAAACTTTCATTCAGAAGTTAGATTGTAGCAACCTCATGATGGGTATAGGGAAAATTTGAGTCTTATGTAATAGCCTAAACATATCGATGTTACATTGAACTGGGTGAATGGAATATGAATGACAGTCATCCAATATGCTGTAATAGAAATAAGGCCATGCTTCTGAAATGTATTTTTTGTATAAGTACAGGGGGTACCGGTACCGAGTCAATATGCAAGTTAGTTGAGGTAATTTGTACATTAGGTAGGGGTAAAGTGACTATGCATTGATAATAAACAGCGAGTAGCAGCAGTGTAAAAACTAATTGGAAGGGTGTCAATGCAAATAGTCCGGGTGGCCATTTGACTAATTGTTCAACTGTCTTATGGCTTGGGGGTAGAAGCTGTTAAGGAGCTTTTCGGCGTGCGGTAGCAGAGAGAACAGTCTATGACTTTGACAATTTTTTGGGCCTGACACCGCCTAGTGTATAGGTCCTGGATTGCAGGAAGCTTGGTCCCAGTGATGTACTGGACCATACGCACTACCCTCTGTAGAGCCTTACGGTGGCATGCCAAGCATTTCACGACTCTTCACGACTTTATTGGTGTGTTTGGACCATGATAGTTTGTAGGTGATGTGGACACCAAGGAACTTGAAACTCTCGACCCGCTCCACTACATTGTGTTCGTGTTCGGCCCTCCTTTTCCTGTAGTCCATGGTCATGTCCTTTCTCTTGCTCACGTTGAAGGAGAGGTTTTTGTCCTGGCACCACACTGCCAGGTCTCTGACCTCCTTCCTATAGGCTGTCTCATCGTTGTCGGTGATCAGGCTTACCACCATTGTGTCGTCGGCAACTTAATGATGGTGTTGGAGTTGTACTTGGCCACGCAGTCGTGGGTCAACATGGAGATGAGGGGACTAAGCATGCACCCATGAGGGGCCCCGTGTTAAGGATCAGCAATGCAGATGTGTTGTTGCCTAGCCTTACCATCTGGGGATGGCCCGTCAGAAAGTCCAGGATCCAGTTACAGAGGGAGGTGTTTAGTCCCAGGGTCCTTAGCTTAGTGATGAGCTTCGTGGGCACTATGGTGTTAAACGCTGAGCTGTAGTCAATTAACAGTATTCTCACATAGGTGTTCCTTTTGTCCAGGTGGGAAAGGGCAGTGTGAAGGGCAATAGAGATTGTGTCATCTGTGGATCTGTTGAGCCGGTATGCAAATTAGAGTGGGTTTAGGGTTTCCGAGATGATGATGTTGATGTGAGCCATGACCAAAGCATTTCATGGCTACCGACGTGAGTGCTACTGGGCGGTAGTCATTTATGCAGGTTACCTTTGCTTTCTTGGGCACAGGGACTATGGTGGTCTGTGGTGGTGAAACATGTAGGTATTACAGACTTGGTCAGGGAGAGGTTGAAAATGTCAGTGAAGACACTTGCCAGTTGGTCCGCGCATGCTCTGAGAACATGTCCTGGTAATCCGTCTGGCCCCGCGGCCTTGTGAATGTTGATCTGTTTAAAGGTCTTGCTCACATCGGCTACGGAGAGCGTGATCACATAGTCGTCCGGAACAGCTGGTGCTCTCATGCATGCTTCTGTGTTGCTTGCCTCGAAGCGGGCATTAAAGACATTTAGCCCGTCTGGTAGGCTCGCGTCATTGGGCAGCTCACGGTTGGGTTTCCCTTTTGTCTGTAATAGTTTGCAAGCCCTGACACATCCGGCGAGCGTCAGAGCCGGTGTAGTAGGATTCAATCTTAGTCCAGTATTGATGTTTGCCTGTTTGATGGTTCATCTCTCTAACCCATTCTCTCTCACCCCCTCCCACCCCTTCTCTCTCTCAACTCCATTCTCCCTTTCTTCCACTCTCTCTCTCTCTCGCTCTCTCTCGCTCTGTCTCTCTCTCCCTCCCCTCCTCTCTCTGCAGATTCCTAGTATTCCCACAGGGCTGTTTGTCAGTGCTAAAGGCGAGGGCTGCTGTCTCATGCAGGTACGTTACTACTGATCTCCCCCTTCTATGGTTTTATCCTTCACTCACACTGAGAATCCTCCAGAGGGGAAAAGCTAGTGCATTCCCATGACTCATTGCTCTAATGCCCAAATTCCTGACTGTAAATCGGAATGACAGCAGGGACTGTTCGTTCCTCAATTACACTGGATAGGATGCTGTTTTCCCTGTACCTTGTCACTAAAACAGAAGGCTATTTGAGGCCAGGGTGCATAAACAACTACTGGGGGGAATTTCCCTGTTCACTTTCCTGCTCTAGATAGAGCACAGCGTTCCTCCTCTCCTCACCTCGCCTCTCCTGCATGTTTAGAAGAGCCTGTCAACCTTAACCCTCTTCACATGACAGGTGATCATTATACTGGTCTCAAATGGGTTATGTGATCCTTCAGCTAACACTAACAGTTATTGAATACTTTGAAAAAGGACAGAAAGCTTATAAATGTAATACTGCAGTGTAATACATGTGGCAGATAGCCTAGAACTTAGAGCGTTAGGTCAGTAACCGAAAGGTCGCTAGTTCGAATCCCTGAGCCGGCAAGTTGCAAAAAATCTGTTGATGTACCCTTGAGTTGCACACCCCAACTTTTGCCCTCAGAACAGAGTTAATTCGTCGGGGCATGGACTCTACAATGTGTCGAAAGCGTTCCACAGGGGTGTTGACTCCAATGCTTCCCACAGTTGTGTGTAGTTAGCTGGATGTCCTTTGGGTGTTGGACCAATCTTGATACACATGGGAAACTGTTGAGCATGAAAAGCCCAGCAGCGTTGCAGTTCTTGACACAAACCGGTGCGCCGACTGCGAGCCAGGCCTAATCGTCCAACATCAGTGCCCGACCTCACTAATGCTTTTATGGCTGAATGGAAGCAGGTCCCCGCAGCAATATTCCAACATCTAGTGGAAAGCCTTCCCAGAAGAGTGGAGGCTGTTATAGCAGCAAAACGGGGACCAACTCCATATTAATGCCCATGATTTTGGAATGAATTTTGGATGTTCGATGAGCAGGTGTCCACATACTTTTGGTCATGCATTGTACTACCTTACCCTGTTTAAAGGTACTTAAATATTTTGTCTTGCCCATTCACTCTCTGAGTGGCAGGCGTACACAATCCATGAGAACCAGGCTTTGAGGGGTGGCCAGTCCTCTTATGGCTGTGCCGGTGGAGATTATAAGAGTACATGGCCATTAAGGCTAGATCGTTCTTCAAGATGTTCAAACGTCCATAGATGACCAGCAGGGTCAAATAATAATCACAGTGGTTATAGAGGGTGCAACAGGTTAGCACCTCAGGTCCTAGGGCTCAGATCCTCTGGGAGGGGAGAAATGAGACAATTAGAGGGAGCAGCCTATCTCTGCCCCTTTCCACTCCACACATTCCTCCATACCTCCCTCCCTCGACACACACACCACTTTTCCTGCTTTCACACCTCTATCTCTCCATCCATACATCTCTCCCTCCCTCAGCACATCACTTTCTCCCTCTCTCCGGTCTGCCAGTGCCTGAGGCCTGGAGCACCTGGGCTGTAATGAGACGACAAGATAGGCATGATTAAAGAGAGTGTGTATTTGTGTGTATGCGTACGTACGTGCAGGAGCACATGCTTGCGTGTGTGTCTACTAAATTCCACACTCATTGGGTTTGCTCTGCAACACAGGTTCTCTGCACTTTCTACTACATCCGGAATCTGGAATACATTCTGTCTCTCCAAGTTCTGCTTGTGTTCTCACCTCAGATTGATGTATCCTACAACGTGCCTGACCCCGTGGCCAAGCCAGCCTTCCAGCTCAAGGTGGACCTGAAGGAGCCCAGGCAGGAGCGCCACCCGCCAGCCCCGCCCTCCCCTCGCCACGCCAGCCCTCGCTCGCGTTCCCGTGCCGACAACCGCTCGGAGCTGAGCCGCAAACGCCGGGCTGCCACCGACGATGAAGACCCCGCAGCCCACCAAGACAACCTAGACTACCGAATCACCCTGGAAGCCTGCACCAGGTGCAGGAGACTGCAGCAGCCTTTTAGCCCAGCTAGCATTTAGTATTTAGTAGTTGCCCTGATTCTGCCAGCAACTAGCCTGGTAGTTGGCCTAGTTCTACTAGCATTTACCCTGGTAGTTGGCCTAGTTCTGCTAGCATTTAGCTTAGCATCTAACTCTCTGTTTCTCTCTCTTTAGGTGGCTCCACACAGGTTCTTCCAACATGGCTGTCTTGGAGATCCCTCTGCTGTCAGGTTTCCGTGCCGATGTGGAAAGTTTGGAGAGGGTAGGATATTAACATACTCACAATGTCATACAGACAGACGGCAGGTATCCTAGCAGTTAGAGCGTTGGACCAGTAACCAAAAGGTTGCTGGTTCAAATACCCGAGTAGACAAGGTGAAAAAAACCTGTCGATGTGTCCTTGAGCAAGGCACTTAACCCTGTAGGTAGGCCGTCATTGTAAATAAGAATTTGTTCTTAACTGACTTGCCTAGTTAAATAAAGGTTCAATAAAAAAAACATTTAAAAAACAGTAATTTGCTCCAGGGGCACTGCACTCCCCTGTCTCAGAGAGGTGTTTGTGGACGTATGTTTTTTAACGGAGGAAGACGTTGAGTGACTGCCATTGTGGGGGTACTCTTGGCAGACATAGACAAAACATTTGCGCCACAGTACTGAGTACTCTGCTCTGCCTCCCTTGTAAACACAGGGGTCATGCTGAATGTTACTGGGAATCGTGTACTGTGTGTGTGTGTGTTTATATAGCAGTGGGATAATCACTATTCAGAGGGTATTTTTACTGCAGTGTGTCTGGATGAGGGCCAGCTCTGGCCCAGTGATGTTACTGTGTCTATAGGGCTCCACAGGTAGCCAAGGCAGGGGGCACAAAACCTCACAGACCCTCTCTGGGCCACTGGGGAATGCCATTGTTTATCCCAACTACCCTGCTTTGAAAGCCAGGGGAGAGGGACCCAGGGACGCATGGCAGCCATCTTAGGGAGGGGGTGAAAGGTTAGTTGAGGTCACCTCCGCAGGCCCTCTTCAAACACTTGTCTCCCTCATTACTGCAGAGTTATGGGCCCCAGAATTAAACTATCCACCTTCGTAAAGACCTACCTACCTGGGGGGACAGATTCACACTCACTCACTCACTCACACACTATCTCCCTGAGACTTGAGGGAGTGGCTTACAAGCTACGTTTACAGAGCCAGCCCTGCTCAACTCCCTGCTGTACGACGCCTGACTGCCTGACCAGCAGCATTCCTCACTTCACGAGACTTATACAGTCATGTGTTGTTGTTTTTATAGATGTTACTTGGAGTCCGTACACCACATACTTTGGCTTACGCCTCTATTGCTCTTTTTATCCATATAATGAGCTGAGCTGAATGGAACAAAATGCCTTTCACACTATGCTACCTATTTTGTGTTACTTTAAGTGCTAAGAGAAAGTGAATGGAATACATTTGAAGTTGTTACTATAATTATAGTTATTGTCAAGGGAGAAAACAACATGGCCAACACACCTCTCTCTCTCTCTCTCTCTCTCTCTCTCTCTCTCTCTCTCTCTCTCTCTCTCTCTCTCTCTCTCTCTCTCTCTCTCTCTCTCTCTCTCTCTCTCTCTCTCTCTCTCTCTCTCTCTCTCTCTCTCTCTCTCTCTCTCTCTCTCTCTCTCTCTCTCTCTCTCTCTCT